>VSMD01068031.1:0-102559 GCA_008750895.1 Mirza zaza
GGTGACAAAGGTGGGAGCCTAGGCCAGTCTATGTCACAGATGGCCAAAGTGAGGCTTCATGATGGGAAGTGGGTTAAGTGCCTCCCCCCTTGGACGGGCGCGGTGGCTCACGCCTGTAATCCTAGCTCTTGGGGAGGCTGAGGCGGGTGGATCGCTCAAGGTCCGGAGTTCAAAACCAGCCTGAGCAAGAGCGAGACCCCGTCTCTACTATAAATAGAAAGAAATTAATTGGCCAACTAATATATAGAGAAAAAATTAGCCGGGCATAGTAGCACATGCCACCATGTAGTCCCAGCTACTTGGGAGGCTGAGGCAGCAGGATTGCTTGAGCCCAGGAGTCTGAGGTTGCTGTGAGCTAGGCTGATGCCACAGCACTCACTCTAGCCTGGGCAACAAAGTGAGACTCTGTCTCAAAAAAAAAATTAGCCGGGCATGGTGGCACATGCCTGTAGTCCCAGCTACTCGGGAGGCTGAAGCAGGAGGATCACTTGAGCCCAGGAGTCTGAGGTTGCTGTGAGCTAGGCTGATGCCACAGCACTCATTCTAGCCTGGGCAACAAAGTGAGACTCTGTCTCAAAAAAAAAATTAGCCGGGCATGGTGGCACATGCCTGTAGTCCCAGCTACTCGGGAGGCTGAGGCAGGAGGATTGCTTGAGCCCAGAAGTCTGAGGTTGCTGTGAGCTAGGCTGACACCATGGCACTCTAGCCTAGGTGACAGAGCAAGACTGTCTCAAAAAAGAAAAAAAAAAAAATGCCTCCCTGCTCAGGGTCTTAAGGAAACCAACCCTGGGTTCAGATTCCTCACCTTTGCCTTTCTGAGCCGCGTGCACTTGGGAGGCTCAGTTTGGCCATCTGTGAAATAGGCATGATCATGTTATCCATATCCTTGGGCCACTGGAGGATTTAGTTTGTCCCTGTCATCTGGTGGGGCTGGGGGGGTTATTGGGGCCTGAGAAACAGGGAATGATAGACCCTGCCACCACCACTGATTGGGTTTTGTGGTCGGAAGCTTCTGCTGTGAGTCTAAGCCAAGAGCCTTTACTTTCTTGTCTGTGAAATGGGCTGAGAGCAGAGCTTGCTCTGGGGGCTGCCGTGAGGATGGTTTGGGGTGGGTAGGGGGCCCTGTGGTGTATCTGATGCCCGCTTGTGCCTTCAGGGGGGCAAGGAGTACCTGATGCGAGCCCACTTTGGCCTCCCCAGCGTGGAGAAGGAGGAAGAGGAGGGCCGGCCCCCCATCGGGGTCAAATTCGAGATCCCCTACTTCACCGTCTCCGGGATCCAGGTGAGGGAAGTGGGCAAAGTCTCCTCTCCTTGGCCTCTGCAGGTTCCCCTCTCTCTTGTCCCTTGGCTCAAGTCACCTCCTTTCCCTGGCCCATGTCACCACCACCCTTCAATGTTGCCTCTTTCTGCTTGCAGCCGGGGTCGGTCCCCTCCCCCTCTGGCCTGTGCCCCCCCATTCCCCAGCAGCTCGTTCACTTTCTCCCCCTCTCCCAGCTGCAAGCCATTCACCATTCCCTTGTCTGTGCCACCTTGTCCTCCCAAAACTGTGTCACATCTCATTTCTTATACTATGCCACCTCTTTCCCCACGGTCCTGGACCCCCTCCCCTCCCCCACTCACGCCATGTCACTCCATTACTCCCAGCCTGTGCCCTCTTACTCTCCTAAGTTGTGCCACGTATATTTCCTTGGCCAACGCCACCTCATTCTCCCTGGCCCTGGTCACCTCGGTCCTGCAAGCCTGGACCACCTCTTCTCATTCCCTCCCAGGTCCGGTACATGAAGATCATTGAGAAAAGCGGTTACCAGGCCCTGCCCTGGGTTCGTTACATCACCCAGAGTGGCGGTAAGGCTCCTTGAGATGACAGGGTCAGGGAGACGGAAGCGGGTGGGGACTTGGGGCTCTGACCACATTCTGGCTCAGGAAGCTCAACAGGCCTGGCCCTCCTTGTCATGCCACCATGAGCCTTGGTTTGCACATCTTCAAAATGGGGGTACGGAGCAGGGTGCAGTGGCTCATGACTGGAATCCTAACACTTTGGAAGGCTGAGGTGGGAGGCTCGCTTGAGGTCGGGAGCTTGAGAGCAGCCTGAGCAAAAGTGAGACCCAGCTGCTATAAAAAATAGAAAAATTAGCCAGGCGTGGGTGGCGTGTGCCTGTAGTCCCAGCCACTTGGGAGGCTGAAGCCGGAGGATGGCTTGAGCCCGGCAGTGTGAGGCTGCAGTGAGCTATGATTGAGTCACTGCGCTCCAGCCCGGGTGACAGAGCAAGACCCTGTCTCTGAAAATAGTTCTTTGAAATTGAAAAATTAAAAAAAAATAAAACGAGGGCAGTCACCAACTCTCGGGTGGCCGTGAGGTTTGGACAAGGGTCTGAACACATAGCACCGCCATCTGCTGCCTGGCAACGGGCTTGTTGCTATGGTTTCAGTACCTGTGTGCTCCCAAGGTCGGTCATGAGCCCTGCGGCGGCGGGAGTGGATTTGGGGGGGCTGTCCCTCTCTCCCCGCCCCTCACTTCTGAGATGCTGCCTGCTCATCGTTTCCCTGCAGATTATCAACTTCGTACCAGCTAGAAGCGAGAAGAGGCGGGGGCTTGAATGTGGGGCTTCCTCCCCCCAAGGCCCCGCTGCAGACTGGCGAGGGAGAGAAGGTGGGGGGGGTGTCTGTGTGAGGGCAGGTCCCTGACTTAGCAGTTTCTCACTCCCAGCACCTGCCCCTTCTCGCCTCTTCCTTTATCTGTAGCCTGGGAGGGATGGTCTCTCTGCCTCCCTCCCCCCTGATTTTACATGAAGAAATCCAAGAGGGGCTTGAAGGCCCCCTCGTGAGTGCCTTCTTCCAGTGACCTGCCTTAAGGGGTGTCAGGGGTCCCTCCTGCTTCACAGCTGCTGAGCCCAGAGGGCCCTGCTGGCCCATTCCTCTGAGTTTTAGGATGTCATTAAAAAGATGAATTACCTGCTGTGTATGTGCTTCTTGTCTGGGGGCTGGGGCTGCCAGGGACATCCCTGCAGTGCTGGGATGGGAGTGGCCATTCGCATCCATTCCTCAGCCCCAGCCATCACTCACCTGGGCCAGGGCTGCCACCTCCACCCTGGTCGCCTGTTCCCCCCTTAGCAGACACGGGGCTCCTGTTAACTTCTAAGCTGGATCACGGCTCAGAACCCTTCCGTGGTTCCTACCTTGTTAAAGCCAAGTTCTCGTGCAGCCCTCGGGGCTGATCTGCACAATGACTCCCCCGTCCACCTTTTCTCCCCTCCTCTCATCCTCCCCTTCTGTACCACACCAGGCAAGCAGCCGCCAGTTTCCACCTGGCTTGCTTTTCCCCAGATATCCACGAGGTTCCCTCCTTCCAGGTCCCCAGTCAAATGTCACCTCCTCAGAGAGGCCCTGTCTGACCCCGCTGTTTCAATGACTTTCCTTTCCCAAGGGCCTTTCACTGTTGTATCAGCTCCATAGCGTTTGCCACTCTGAAAACATCTAGTTATTGTCCCCCACGCTAGACTGCAGGTGTCCTGCAGCAGGGGCCGCCTGGCCCGCTCTCCAGTTGGGCACCTCCACGAGGTGCTCAGACAATGTTCCAACGAGCCACCTCTGGAGCCACCTCTGGCCCGCGTGGCAGCTGCAGGGTCAACCTTCCTCCTCGCCAGGGCTGGCTCAGTGGGAGCCGGGAAGAGTGATTCCTTCCTCCTCCATCCTGTTTCCCCTTTTCTTTTCTTCATGGTGCTTATCGCTACCTAAAACTATTCGGTGGTTGCATGTGCGCTCCCCGCGCACGGCGAGTGCGGGAAGGAAGCGCAGCGCCCGGCCGGGGTGGGGGCTGGTGAATGCTCGTCGCCTGGCCCAACGGTGGGGCCCCGGCCCGGGTGGCTCCAGCCCTGCCTCCCACCCCCCGGGGGCGCCCAGGTCCCGGAGCGGCCCGCGCCACTCCGCTCCCGACCTTTGTCCCTCGGGTCAGTTAAACCGGCCCTCTTTCCCGCCCGCCCCGCGCGTTTGAAAACCAAAAAACCCCGCCATTGCCGGCGGTCCACCGGTCGCCGCGTCCTGACCAATCAGGAGCGACGCCGCCCACGCCTGAGCGCAAACCTCCCCAGCGACGCGCGGCCATTGGCTGCGGTTGCCGCGTGGGCGGGGCGCCGCAGGGTCGGGCGCCGGGCAACGCGGCTCGGCTACGTTGTAGCGAGTTTGTAAGAAAACAAATCGGCGGCGTTCGGGGCGGGGCCGCGGGCGCGCCGGCTCCGCCCCCTGGCGGCTGGGTCGGCGGCCGCTGCGGCGCAGGCTCAGAGCAGACTCCGCCCGCCGAGGAGGAGGGAGGGTGAGTTGGGGGAGACCCGGCCCCCAAGGGGCGGGCGCCGGGGTGGGCCCCGCCGGCGGCCGAGGGCTGGGCCGCGGCTCCCGGTAGCTAGCCGGCCGCCGGCTGACAGGGGGAGGAGCCGGCTGGGAGGGCGGGGGTCGCGCCGGAGCCCCGGGCCTGGCGAGCGGGGCCGGGAGTGTAGCGCAGGCCGGACGCGCCGCGGCCGCGCCCCGGGAGGGCTGCTGGGGCCTGCGCCCGCCGTCTCCGCCGCACTGACCGGGCCGGGGTGCGGCCGGGGGCTTCGCAGGCCGCCGGTGTCGACATGCTGCTGGAGGAGGTCCGCGCCGGCGACCGGCTGAGCGGGGCTGCGGCCCGGGGCGACGTGCAGGAGGTGCGCCGCCTTCTGCACCGCGAGCTGGTGCACCCCGACGCCCTGAACCGCTTCGGCAAGACCGCGCTGCAGGTGAGGCCCCGCCGGGCCGGGGCGAGGACGGGGCGCGGGAGCGGTGCGAGCGTCGAGAGCCCGGACGCCCTTCCCTCTCCTCTCCTGGCTCCGGTGGTGACCCCCTGGGGGCCAGTCCTTTCTCTGGGCTGATGTTCCCCAAGGTCCCCCTTTGTAGGTGGGTGGTGGGTGAGGTGAGGTTGGGGGAAGGGAGAGCTTTCCATCTTCTCTGGACGATTCCTTGTTCTCCCCATGTGGGGGATTCACTTTCGCTGGGGAGCTTCTTATTCGGTAGGCGGGATTTAGCTTTTTTGGATCCCGTTTCCATGGGGACGGCTCAGGTTTCTTGCGGCTTCTATGGGGAGATCCAATCTCTGGAAAGAAGGATTCATGTCTCCCTTGGGGCCCCCATTTTCTAGGGGGTTCTCTGAGAGGTATCCAGTTATTTGGGGGAGGGGTTTCTTCACTCCTAGGGTTGTACGGATTCTTAGTATGTTGTGGGGGCCACAGTGGCGCAATGCTGTCACATTCCATGAGGCCCCTATTCCCTGGGGGCATTTTACAGGGGAAC
This sequence comes from Mirza zaza, assembly GCA_008750895.1. Lineage (NCBI taxonomy): Eukaryota > Metazoa > Chordata > Mammalia > Primates > Cheirogaleidae > Mirza > Mirza zaza. The sequence goes on from VSMD01068031.1 coordinate 5,302, forward strand.
CCCATGTCTTGAGCGTGGCTCAGGTACCCCGCGCAAACATCCCCATTATACAGGAGGCAGCTATTCCATGCAGAGGGGAATTTCAAATTCCCTGGGGATAGTCTTGCCCTTGAGGGGTCTGCCGAGTTCTTTGGGGGTAGTTCTCAGTCTGTGGGGGCCCCATTTCCTGGAGGGGGTTTCGTAGGAGGGTCTTAGGTTCCTGGAATGTTTTCATGGGGGCTACTCTCTGGGATGGGGTCCCATCTTATTAAAGGGGTGACCAGCTTCTTAGGGTCCCTATTCTCAGAACTTGTTCTCTGGGATCTCAAACAGCTTTCTGTGGACTTATTTTCCCTGGGGCTTCTCGAGTCTCTAAGACTTTCTCCAGCGGCCAATGTGCCTGGAAGATGCCTTTCTCTTCTCTCTCCAGTGAGCCCCCTTTTTTTAATCTCTTCCCTTGGGGACCTCCTGACCCTCTGTCCCCAACACAGGTCATGATGTTTGGCAGCACCACCATCGCCCTGGAGCTGCTGAAGCAAGGTGCCAGCCCCAACGTCCAGGACATCTCTGGTACCAGTCCAGTCCATGACGCAGCCCGTACTGGATTTTTGGACACCCTGAAGGTCCTAGTGGAGCATGGCGCCGATGTCAACGCACCCGATGGCACTGGGGCACTCCCCATCCATCTTGCGGTGCAGGAGGGCCACACCGCTGTGGTCGGCTTTTTGGCAGCTGAATCCGATCTCCATCACAGGGACGCCAGGGGGCTCACACCCCTGGAGCTGGCACGGCAGAGGGGGGCTCAGGACCTCATGGACATCCTGCAGGGGCACATGGTGGCTCCGCTGTGACCTGGGGCCACCCTTTCCAGCAAGAGAACCCTGCTGGGTTAAAAATCAGAAGAGGAGAGAAGAAACACTTTCTCTTCTCGCTCCTCCTCCCAGAGGGGGGAGGAGCACCCGTTTGTGGCTTTATTGGTGTTGATTTCTGGGGTGCGTGTGTTTGGGGGACGTTTCTCGTTTGTTTTTCTCACCCCTTTCGGTGTGTTGGACAGAGAAGGGCTCCTGCAGGCAACAGCTACCTAAACGGTTCGGTTTCCTATGCGCCCCAGCCTGCTGGGGCCACAGACAAGACCCATGGGCAGAGCTTTTAAAGCCTTAGCCCCATATTAAGGTCATTGTCTCCAGAGCTCCTGGAACCTGGTGACCTGGGGCTGTGCTCAGAGTGACCCGAAGTGTGCGCACTGCTTCGGGCATGGGGGTGGGGGGAGTGGTTCCAAATCCATAAGAGGGTAGCATGAGTTCATTCATATTTTGTTGGAAGCTTTTTCTCCAGTCTCTTGTACAGCGTTTTAAAAGAAATAGATTCTATTTATTATGCTTTATGGAAAAGTTGTTGCGTGTGATAATTTAATGTTTTTACCCATTAAATTAAGACTTGTGCCTGATCAGAGCGCGGTGGCTGCCGATTTTTGAGTCTGGGATGGGAAGTGGCTCCTCCAGGATGGATGTCGGTGGGAACGAGCACGGGGCCGCGGATCGTGGATGCTGTGGGGGAGGGGAGAGAGTGGCTATTCCCAGGGCGCCAGGGTGTGTGAGCTGGGAGGGGCAGCGGTTTGCGCCGTCGGAACGGAAGGGAGGCAGGAAACCGCGAGTGGAGAAAGGGCCCCCAGATGTCAGCTGGGTGCAGGAGCTCCGGGGGTGGGGCGGTGGGCGGTGGCCGCGGCCTTCCCCGCAGGGGCGTGACGCGTGGGCGGGGACACTGCTTTCGCAAAGCGAACGGGATCCCGGAAAAGCCAGAGGCGGGGCTAGCGTTGGCCCTGCCCCCTTTAAAAGCCCGCGGTGGGCGGGACCCGGCTCAGCCCCTCCCATTTCCAGGGCACCCTCCACGCGCCTGCGCAGTGGGCCGCAGAGCCGCCATGCCTGAGCCGCGCGCTGCGTCGCCGCTGCGGGTGAACTCGGCGTTCGCCGCGCGGTACGGCCGCTACCGGGAGCGCGAGGAGCTGCAGCGCCGTGAGTGCGGGGCGCATGCGCGGGGGCGCCGGCACGCGTAGGGCCGTCGGGAAGTGGGGGTTGATCTGGTCCCCCAGGCTGATCTGCTGTGGTGGTGGGGGGGTCCCGTCTGTGCCCTGCAGTGAAGGATCGCTACGGGGACCGGGACAGCGGCGACGACTCCAGCTCCGAGTCTGACTCAAGCGACGAGCGCGTGGTGCGCCTCCCTGTCCCCGTCCCGGACGTGCCTAGGCGTCCAAGTCCCCCACTGCACCCCGACCTGATGTGCCGGGAACTCCCACCCCCTGGGCGCCCCAAGGGAGCGTCCGATCCCCGCCCCCATCCCTTGAGTGACTGACAGCGCCCTCCAGATCCCCAGGGATGGCCCAAACCCCTACGTTCCCTCCCCTGCCACGGATCCACCTGCCCATCCTGATGTGTGCGGCGACCCTCAGCCCCCAGGAGCTCCCAGTCCTCCCTTCCTCATCCCCGAGAGTCTAACCGCCTTTCCGTGTACTCCTCCTTGTGCCACGTGGGGCGCCCAACTTCTTTCCACATCTGCCCTGATGTTCTGCCCTGCCCCACTGTCTCCCACGTGCCCTCCCACCCACCTGTCCCTTGACTGTCTCTTGTCTTTCCCGGGAAGTGCCCTCTCCTTGCCGCCTTCTTTCCTCTGCCATATCCCATACCAACCTGTGGCCCGCCCCTGCCCACCCCCAAGAGGACAGCTCCTCCTCCTCCTGCTGTCTGACCACCTGCCTTCCTGCAGGGGGATTGCTGATCGCCACACCCCTTCAGACACCTGCCTGGCTCCCCAGCACCCACCATTGCTCCTACTTTCTCCCTTTCTGAAATCTGTCCCCACTCCTTTTCCTGCCCTAGGAATTTGACCCTCAGCAAGAGCGTGACTTTTACAGGACACTCTCCTTGTTGAAGAAGAAGGATCCTCGAATTTATCAGAAAGATGCCACCTTCTATCAGAGAACAGGTCTGGGGCTACTCCTCCCTGCACCTCACCTCCCTCGTGCCTTATGAGTTGTCGTGACGATGACACAAGTGCTTAGTGGAGCATCTTAGGTTATTACTTGGTGGGGGGGTTAATAAGGACTGTGTGGTTGGGTGCTGTGGTCCCACCTACTTAGGAGGCTGAGACGGGAGGATCACTGGAGCCCAGGAGTTGGAGGCTGCAGTGAGCTGTGATTGTGCCACTGTATACCAGCCTGGGTGACAGAGGGAGACCTTGTCTCAAAAAAGAAAAAAAAGGACCATGTGCTTGGCACCATTCAGAACAGGAATTGCTTGCTGGTGGCAAGCGCGTTACCTGTTAGAACACTGGGAATTGGCGGATTGGGGTTTGAAACCTCTGTCTGACCTAGGCCCCACCCCGTGAGAATCTCTGCGAGGCGGGAGGGTGATGGCAAGTATCTTCTGGTGGGCTTACAGTGTCCTCATCAGAGAGCGAGGAGGAACCAGCAGCCTCAGAAAAACGGAAGAGAGCGCGGCCCATGTACTTGAAGGACTACGAGCGGAAGGTCATCCTGGAGAAGGAAGGGTATGGAGAAAGCCCGCGCCCACCCTCTGGCCCCCAGCCTTCCCAGCACAAGGGGCTTAGGGGGCAGAGGCAGAAAAAAACCAGTGACTCCACAGAATTGAGGGACCTCTTATTTATTGATTTTGTACCCCTGTGCCCACCCAGGCTGGCATACAGTGGCATGATCAGAGCTCACAGTAACCTCAAACTCCTGGCCTCAAATGATCCTCCTGCCTCAGCCTCCCAAAGTGCTGGGATTACAGGCATGAGCCTCCGTACCCAGCTGAGGGAACCCTTCAAAGCAGGGGCCTCAGTGACCCCACAATCCCCCAGCCCCATGGGGACAGGCGAGCCAGGGACAGTATGTTCTAAGGATTCCTTCCTTCCCTGCACAGCAAATATGTTGATGAAGAGAACTCTGACACGGAAACTTCTGATCAGAGATTCCAGGTGGGTGGGGTGGAGGCTGGGTGGGGGGCTGAGGGGCCCCGGGCTGGCCTTAGGCCCACGTCACTTCTCCTCTGCAGCAAACCTCGTCTCAGAGTTATGTGGAAGAACAGAAACAGCTCAAGGAAGGGTAAGGCTGGGCTCTGTCACTTGCTCTCTCCATGCCTCAGTTTTGTCATCTGTTAAATGGAGCTAATAATGTCCTAGCATTGGTCTGAGCTTGTTGGGAGGAGCACTCAGGGCTTAGTAAACAGGGTTGATCTGGGGGCAGCGGGCGGTGGCCACCCTGCCTGTCCTGAGTCTCGTTTCCTGGCGTGGGCAGCTTCCGGGCCTTCGTGGAGGACAGTGAGGATGAGGACAGCGCTGGGGAGGGTGGCTCCGGGCTGCTGCAGAAACGTGCTAAAACCAGGGAGGAGAAGGTGGGTGCTGGGGCCTGGCTGGACTGGTGGGGCGGGGGTTGGCAGGTGGCAGGGGGTCCCACAGACCCTCAGCGCTGGCCCTCCCCCAGGCGCAGGAGGAAGCCGACTACATGGAGTGGCTGAAGGGCCACAGAGAGCTTCAGAACCCTGAGTCCTTGAAGGAACTGGTGAGTTGTCCCGTGTCATTGCTCCCAGACTAACCTACCTCTTCCGCCTCCATCCTCAGTTTCTCCGTCTCTAAAATGGGGGTAACTTATCTGCTCCAGAGGCTGGCTGTGTCCACTTGGTGCCCCCGCTCGCCCTCCTTCCCCATCCCCCAGCCCGTGACCTGGGTCCTGTCACCCCCTCAACGCCCTAGACCCATCTCAAGGAATACTGGAACGACCCGGAGCTGGAGGAGGGGGAGCGATTCCTGCGGGATTATATCCTCAACAAACGCTATGAGGAGGAGGGAGATGACGACGAGGAGGAAGAAGAGGAAGAGGAGGAGGAGAAAGGGTGAGCTACCATGTCCCCCAAGGGCGGGGATCTCATGCCCCCTTCCTACGACATTCTCAGCCAGCGCTGGCCCAGAGGCATAAGGCCTCGTGTGTTTATGTTCTTCGCACAGACGTTAGCTGAGTTAGTCTCCTGTGACCTAGAGCCACAGAGTGTGAGCTCTGGAGCCAGATGGCACCGGTTCAAATCCTGGCCCTGCTGTTAGACTTCATGCCTGAGTTTCCCTACCTGTAAAATGGGGAGAAGGGCAGCACACACCTGCCATAAAGCGTTCTTTGGAGGATGAGATGAGTTCGCACGTCTGGTGGCCAGGCACGCAGGAGTGGGCGCCCCACCTAGCTGGGCTGGCCCCCAGCCTTGCCCCGTCTCGTTCCCTAGGGGTGCCCGTGTCCAGCTGGCTGTGGATGACTCCTCGGACGAGGGGGAGCTGTTCCTGAAGAAGCAGGAGGACTTTGAGCACAAGTACAACTTCCGCTTCGAGGAGCCCGACTCGGCCTCGGTGGGTGGCGGGGCTGGGGGGACCCGGCCCCGGAGCGCAGGCTGGCGGGGAGGGGCCCATGTCATCTCAGCTGCCCTCTGGCCCCTCTGATGCCCCAGGTCAAGACCTACCCGCGCAGCATCGCGTCCTCCGTGCGCCGCAAGGACGAGCGAAGGAAGGAGAAGAGGGAGTTGACTCGGGAGCGGAAGAAGAGGGTGAGTGTGGGGGTGGCTGGCTAGGGAGGGTCCCCCCAGCCCGCCGGGAAAGCCCACACCTGCCCTCGCGCCGCCCGGCCCCGCAGGAGAAAGCGAAGAAGCGGGAGGAGCTGAAGCAGCTGAAGAACCTGAAGGGGAAGGAGATCTTGGCCAAGCTGGAGAAGCTGCGCAAGGTCACGGGCAACGACACGCTGGGCTTCGAGGAGGGGGACCTCGAGGACGACTTTGACCCTGCCCGGCACGACCAGCTCATGCAGGTGCGTCCCCTCGCCCTGGCTCAGCTACGATGCTGAGCCCTCCGAGACGTGGCTCTGGAATCGGGCCATCTCTGGACTGTGTGGCCTCAGAGAAGTGGCTTGACCTCTCTGAGCCCCTTTCTTTCTGTGCAGCAGATCCACGTATAGCATCTACCTTAGGACTGTCCTAAGGAAAGATTGCAATGTAGCCCATTTCCATCTGAAAGTTTAGTTGGAGCCAAGCATGGTAGCTTCATGCCTGTAATTCCAGTGCTTTGGGAGGCTGAGTTGGGAGGATCTCGTGAGGCCAGAGTTCGAGACCAGCCTGGACAATATAGCAAAACCCTATCTGTACAAAAAATTTAAAAATTAGCCAGGCATGGTGGTGCTGCCTGTAGTTCCAGCTACTTGGGAGGCTGAGGCAGGAGGATCGGTTGAGCCAAGGAGTTGGAGGCTGCAGTGAGCTATGATCGGGCCACTGCACTCCAGCCTGGGTGACAGAGAAAGACCCTGTCCCTATGGAAAATGGGGGGGGGGGCTGTTGGTGTCATGGGGCTGAGCTCCCAGCTGTGACCACAGAAATGCTTCGGGGACGAGTACTACGGCACCGCGGAGGAGGAGAAGCCGCAGTTCGAGGAAGAGGAAGGGCTTGAAGGTGAGCCTGGCCAGGCACAAGGCTGTAGGTGGGGGCTGGGCCTGTAGCCCAGGGTCGCACCCTGACCCGGCCTGTCTGTCCTCTCTGGAACCAGATGACTGGAACTGGGACACGTGGGACGGGCCAGACCAAGATGGAGCCTGGAGCCGGCAGGAGCCGCACTGCGAGGACCCCGACTTCAACGTAGGGACCGTGGGTTGGGGGATCCCAGGGGGCCTCAGAGGGTCCCAGGGGCCCTGCGCGAAGGCTGGCCATATCTGACCTGCGTGTCCTGGCAGATGGACGCTGACTACGACCCCAGCCAGCAGCGGAAGAAGCAGCGAGAGGCGCCCTCCATGGGCAAGAAGAAGCGCAAGTCGCCCTTCGCCGCGGCCGTGGGGCAGGAAAAGCCGGTGTTTGACCCTGGTGAGGTCTGGGTGGGTGTCTGTGAGTGACCCGGCGTCCTCACAGGGCCCGGCACTCCCTAGCAGCCTGGCTCTGTCCTGTGCAGGGGACAAGACGTTCGAGGAGTACCTGGATGAGTATTACCGGCTGGACTACGAGGACATCATTGACGACCTGCCCTGTCGCTTCAAGTACCGCACGGTGGTGCCCTGCGACTTCGGGCTCAGCACCGAGGAGGTGGGGCCCTGGGGGGCAGGGGACACTGGGCGGCACCCTATATGCAAGAGGAGGCAGAGAGCAGCTACTCGGGAGGCTGAGGCAGGAGGATGGCATGAGCCTAGGAGTTCAAGGCTGCAGTGAGCTGTGATCACGCCACTGCACTCCAGCCTGGGTGACAGAGCGAGACTCTGTGTCTTAAAACAAAAAAAAAAAAAACAATAGTTCCCACCTTGTGGCCATGAAGCAGAAACAAAATCAAATGTGTGTGGCTCTTTGAATGGTGCCTGGCAGGTCAGGAGCAGCCACTGTCTCTCAGCGATGACAGCTGAGGGTGACTGACTATTTTAACAGTGAGTAAAACAGCTGATGTTTATTGGGCTAATACCAATAGCATTCAGTCACTAAGTCCTCCTGACAACCTTCTAATAGGTTCTGTGGGGCTGCCCACCTCGTAAGAGACTGGGAATGTGAGCCTTAGCTTGGTTTAATAAACCTGGCGGCTGGCAGAGACCCTGCTCGATTCTGAGGCTTTAGGGGACAGCCGCGTACAGGTGAGGACACGAGAGCCTCAGGGCTCCACCCGGAAGCTGAAGTCAGCTGACTTCCCTGCCGAGTGACCTCAGATAAGCATCCTTTCTCTGAACCTCAGTTTCCTCATCTGGCGACCCCTGCAGAAAACACGCCGGCCATCGTGACAGCCCTGCTGGGTGGTCCTGGCATTACCCCGTTTTGACCCATGAGGTGACTTAGGCTCGGTGGCAGGCTGCCCAGGAGTCACCCTCCTTTCCCAACTTCCCACGCAGATCCTCGCTGCAGACGACAAGGAACTGAACCGGTGGTGCTCCCTGAAGAAGACCTGCATGTACAGGTGACGGGGCGGGGCTGGCTGCCCCGGGAGGCGGGGCGGGCACCTCCCAGAGCACCCAGTGACGGGCGTGTCCTCGGGTGCCTGCAGGTCGGAGCAGGAGGAGCTGCAGGACAAGAGGACATACAGCCAGAAGGCCCAGAACTCCTGGAAAAAGCAGCAGATCTTCAAGTCCCTCTGCCCAGAGTGAGCATCGCTGATGGGGGAGGGGGGCCTGGAGCCCGCCAGGCTGGGGTTCAGTCTTGCTCTGGCAGCCTCTGGTTATGTGACTTTGTCATATGACCTCGAGAGAGCTTCCTCTCTCTGAGACCTGGGCTCAAACACTGGCTGGGCCATAGCTGTGTGACCCTGGGTAAGTCCCTGCCCCTCTCTGGGCCTGTTGCTCACCTATAAGATAAGATGGAGGGAAAGATGGTTCTTGCTCACCAGGCTGTGGAGTTAGTTCCAGTAGAGATTAAGGTGCAGTAAACACCCTCTGGGCCTCTGCCATTATTACGACTGTTGTTTCCCAGGCAATAAGGCAAGGGTGACAGAGCTTACGAGCTGATATAAAGCTAAATTGAGTTAATTTACATGAGTAGCTGAGTGTAGGTCCAGGCACAAATACCAGAATTATCAGCACCACAATCCAGCCTTCAGATTCGGTAGAAAAGTCTTGGCTTTGGGCCGGGCACAGTGGCTCATGCCTGTAATCCCAGCAGTTCGGGAGGCTGAGGCAGGAGGATCTCTTGAGCCCAGGAGTTCGAGACCAGCCTGGGCAACACAGCCAGACCCTGTCTCTACAAAAAATAGAAAAAGTACCCGGGCGTGGTGGCACGTGCTTGTAGTCCCGACTATTGGTGTTGAGGCAGGAGGATCGCTTGAGCTGAGGAGTTTGAGGTTATAGTGAGCTATGATGGCGCCACTGCACTCCAACCTGGGCAACAGAGTAAGACCCCAAGATCCATCTCAAGAAAAAGCCCCCCAAACAAACAAAATTAGCAAAAACAAACAAAAAACCAAAACAAATACCCTGCCTTTGGCATTACACCCGAGTTTGAATCCCAGGCAGGCGGCTGTGCCCCTCCTTCCTCATCTGTGAACCCTAATCATAACCAGCCTGGGCTGAGCTCTAACTTTTTTCCTCTAGGACAGAGACGCCCACAGAGGCCACAGGGAAGCCACAGAGAGACAAGGCTGTCCCTCGGGAGCAGCTGCCGGTGTCTGATGCGGCCTGCAGGAAGCAGCCCCGGCCCGAGAGCCCCCCAGCACAGGAAGAGGAGGCCCCCATGTCACCCACCCAGAAGCCAGCCCTCCAAAGGCGGAAGAGGGGCAAGAAGGCACGGCTGCTGGGCCCCACGGTGACGCTCAGTGGGCGCGAGTTCAGCCGCCAGAGACTGCAGGCCTTCGGGCTCAACCCCAGACGGCTGCACTTCCGCCAGCTGGGCCGGCAGCAGAGGAAGCAGCAGAGGCCCAAGGGTGGCTCCTGAGTGTCAGGGAGCAGGCAGGGCCCCTGGCTCCTCCTTGCAAATCAAGCCCCGGGACGGATCCCCTTCCTAGCGATGAAGACCATCTGCCACATAGAACCTCACGTCTACCTTGGGCAAGACAGTCAGCCCATCCTACAGATGTGGAAACTGAGGCCTACTTCACAAACTTACCCAGGCGACTTGGAAACCTCACCTGGAGACACCTCCTGGACCCCACGTCCCCTCAGAATGCTGAGTCCAGCCACAGCCACATTCAAGTCAAATAGCTTTATTAGCCCCTGGTGGCCACAGTTCCCCTAGGACAGGGGCTTTGGACCAGCCAGGGGCCCGGGCGGTCCAGTGCAAACTACAGTACTTGAGTCAGGCCCTGAGTGGGTGCCGGGGGTCTGCCCTCCCTCTCTGCCCTGCCAGGAGGGCCTGGCTGCTGGGAGGCAGGGGCACAGGCACTGTCCCTGGCTGAATGGCCCCAGCCCGGTGGTCTCCTAGACGACTGGTTGCAGCTGGGCTTGTTAGGGGCCGAGAAGAGGAAATCCCATCACTGCCAGAGTTCGAGCGCCCACAGCCACCATGACATAAATAAAAAAATAAATAGTGATGCATCTTTCCCCCATCCCCTCCTTTTATAAAAACACAAAGTCCTCGGAGCTCGGGCGTTTGGCCTTGAGGAGCCGCCCCGAGCGAGGGAGCCGCAGTGTCGGCTGGGAGAGCTGAGAGCAGAGGTCGTCCAGGCTGTGGTCCTGAGCGTGGCCTTCCGCCAGGGTGAACATGGGGTACCGCTCTGTGGCTGAGGAGGAGCTGAGGACCTGGCGGGAGGAGGCCCAAACACAGGAAGCATGCCGAGTTAATCGTCCCACTAGGTATACTTAGCACCTACCTCTCCTGGGCAGGCCAGCCAATCAGCACCTTCCATCCCCTGGTCACTGTGATTGGCTCAGTGGTAAGCATGTGACCCAAGCCAACCAATGAATGACAGCTCTGGGATTTTTGCTGTAGTTACTGTAAAATTGGAGTCCACTTTTCAATGAACTGGAAGGGTGGGTGCCCAGAGGTGCTGGAGGGCATCTCTTGCCACCACAAGGATAAAACCCTAATTGGAGAGCAGAGCCAAGAGACAGACGGGTCCCACCACTTGAGCCCCTGGATGCAGCTGTTCCCAAGGCACCAATTTCCCCAAGTTTTCAGTTACATGCCCCTTTTTTGGTCCAACCAGTTAGAGAAAGACTTTTGTAGCTTGTGTCCAAGATAACCTTGACTGAACAGTCAGCCTTGATGTTCCCTCATGTTCTCAGAAGTGGCTATTATTCACGTCATTTTCTAGATCACAACACACAGCCTGGAAGGAGCACCCCCATGTCTGCTGGACTCCAGGCCTGTGTTCCTCTTTCACCCCCACCCACCCTCCTCCTCTGTTCCTCTTGCTCACCCTGGTCAGCTCTGCGCAGAGAGTCTCAAACTCCTTCCTGCCTCCAGCATAGAAGCCCACAGTACAGCTCGGGTCCATCTTGGCGAAGGCCATCTTGCGGGGCGAGGTGCAGTGGAAGGACTGGGGCAGACAGGCGAGGGCGGCTCAGAGGCCCTGGCTCCCTCTCCCCACGCCCGCAGCCCCCCTGGCATCCCAGCTCACCTCTAGGGGGAAGTCAGCCTGGCCGATGTCCACAGTGGGCTGGCAGTAGTGGGGGTCCAGGTAGAGCAGGAAGTCATCTGCGGGGGGGGCAGGCGTGAGTGGGGGCAGGGAAGGAGGAGGAGTTGGGGAGGGGTGGGGCGGGACCTACCTTGGTAGCCAATGAAGTACAGCGAGTGCCTCGGTTTCCCACCCATGATGCCCAGGCACAGCTCCGAGCGCAGGAGCTCCTGCAAGGACAGAGCGGGCGGAAGCTGAGGCAGGTGCTCTCAGGCAACTCAGCAAACCCAGCAAACACCCCTATAAAGGAACTCAGACCCGGGGGGTGGGGGGGCAGCAGTGATGAAGATGGCAAAATTCCTGCTCTCATGGAGCAGACATTCTAGCGGAAGAGCGAGGAACGAGATGAGTAAATGGGTATCTCATGTGACAGAAGGAGATGACATTATGGAAAAGAATAAAGGAAGGAAGGGGGCTCTGCGATTTTAAATAGGCAAATCAAGAGAGGCCCCCGCTGAGAGGTGATCTGAAGAATTTCTTTGGATTAGTGTCAGTTTTAAAAAGAAGACCTAAAAGAGCCACATGCATCTCTGGTCAAAGAGTGTTCCAAGCAGCGGGAATGGCAGGTGCAAAGGCCCTGAGGCAGGAGTGTTCTCAATGCAGCGAGGAGGCCCACTTGGCTGAAGCAGAGAGAGTGAGGGGGAGATGAGGTCTAAGAGGTGGCAAGGACAAAAATGGCGCACAGCCTTGTGGGAGAACTTAGGCCTTTATCTGAGTGCAGACACATCGGGATCTTTCCAGCCTCAGCACTTCTCTGGCTCCTCATTTGCATCTTGGCGTGAGTAGGGCTTTCCTAAGCTCTGCTGCCACCCCCATCTGCTCTTCGTCCTGATAGCTTTTTCCCTTTCCAGTCCAAGCTGTAACGCCAGCTCGGTTACAGACGCACAGCCTAGCAGCCCCCATCAGAACTCCCAGCAGTCCGCTTCTACTGGGCACATTCAGAACTTCTGCCTGCTCTGTTCCCCTCTGCCTCCCCGGCAGCTGGGACAGGGAGTGACACATAGTAGGTGCTCCCTAACTACTGGCTAAAATGGTGATGGGAGGAAGGAAGCATGAACAGCAGCCCTAAGCCAAGCAAAAAAAGCCTGGAGGGCTCCCAGGTGGAGGCACCCTGGAATGTGGCTGAACCTACCTTCACGCAGGGCACGTACACGGGGTTGAGAGTCTCGCCACCCAGTCGCACAGGCACCAGGATGACCACAGACTTCCACTCGGCTGTGGGGTCTGGCCTGGCCACCAGGCGTGCCACATCTGCCTTGTACACTGGAGAGACAGGACAGTGGCAAGTCACCTTCTTGTCTACCCTGCAAGACCCAGAGTGTGGCCCTCTAACCCCAGGGGCCCAACCTTGCCCTTGCAAACTCTTGTCAAGCAACACTGTCATTGTCAGCAAAGGTCCTTCTGGTGTCCCTAAAATTCCTCATATGAGCACTGTGTTTTTAAACTGAGCCCGTTTTCTGCTCCCAGAGAAGCGGCTTCAACCCTTTTGGGAGACACGGTTTTCTGAATATGGAACCTCGTCCCCAAACACCTATAATTTTGCATAAAAATTTACAGGTTTTGTAGATTTCCTGCTATTAACCCATGGAGACTCCCATCAATTAAGACCCTTTCTAAACTAATTCGGAGGGTAGTTGGGAATAATAATAATAGCTTATATTCAGTGAACACTTACTATGTGGAAAGCACTGCTTATAAGAGTTTTACTTGTATTATTTTTTATTTTTATTTTTTAATAAGACACAGTCTCACTCTGTTGCCCAGGCTAGATGGTCATGGCATCAGCCTAGCTCACAGCAATCCCCAACTCCTGGGCTCAAGCGATCCTCCTGCCTCAGCCTCCCAAGAAGCCGGGACTACAGGCATGTGCCACCATGCCTGGCTAATTTTTCTATTTTTAATAGAGACGGGGTCTCACTCTTGCTCAAGCTGGTCTCAAACTCCTAACCTCAAGCAATCTTCTCGGCCTCCCACAGTGATAGGATTACAGGCGTGAGCCACCATGCCTGGCCTACTTGTATTATTTACTCATTTAATCAACACGACAACCCTATGAAGCAGAAGAGACCAGCCTTTCATACATGTTAGAACTGTTTGTAGAGTAAGAGTGAATGGGACCTTATGAGGCAGAGTGTGACCCTCATGACCTTGGTTCCCAGCCGCTTACCTGTGCAGTCCTGAGAAACATACACCACCAGCCGGGTGACCTCGGAGCAGCTCTCCACAGCTTTCCTGGGGGCGGGAGGAAGGCCTGAGTTCCTGGGGGTACCCAGCGGCTCCCGTGCTCCCTGCAGCGGTCCTCACCTGAGGATGTGCGCCACCAGCGATGGCCCATACCAGTCACCCGCCTTCTTGCCTGAGCTCTGCCCAAGCTCCACTAGCTGGTGGAGGCCGAAGGGAGCCCGGGGGTGGTCAGCGAACCAGGACACAATCTGCCGGTGCCAGCGTTCTTGCTCCAGTTCAGGGGTGCCCTGGGCCCGGCGTGGGGGCATCCAGCGGGCAGGCCCATGGTACCGGCTGGGAGACGCCAAGCCTGACAGCTCAGGGGAACCCAGGCCCTCGGTCCATGTCCAGTCTGATAGGGAGGGAGTACAAAGTCGGACGGTGCTAGTATACAGGACACAGTTCCCATGTATGCATGCATTGTACACAACTCTAATGTTCCAGAACCCCACAATTAACTACAATTTGCACAGTCCTGACACTCTTATTTTATAAACTCTCACTCTCCCCCCAAAATTACTCGACACACAATTCTAATGACACACAATTCCAATGTGCCTTTGAATTCCGTTTGCAAACAATTCTAACACTGCTGACGTGTGGTTGGCCCTGTACTCCTAGTGCGCCCCTTCCCCCAGCTCCACTCACCTCGGGGCAGGAAATGCAGCAGCAAGCCCTGCGCCAGCATCATCTGCCCGCTGCGTAACATGCACCCCCAGCCGCAGTCTGAGGTCAGGCAGCCCCCAGGAAGGGGCGGGAAGTCCCTGCGGTATGTGAACCACAGTCGGGACATGAAGTCCCGCTGGAAACGCTGGATGTCACCTACAAGAGCAGACTGTCACCTAGCTGCCACCAGTGACACGCCCCCAGGGGGCCTCCCCCAACCCTGGTCCTGTCCCCCAGCTCACCCTCGCCCTCGAATCGGTAGCGGCGGCCACAGAGGTGGATGCTGGAGATCTTGCTAAAGCTCGTCCGGCTTTTAACTGCCCAACCTGAGGAGACGTGCCCAGCGAGATGAAGCACTTGCTTGACAGCAACAGCGCTTCCATTCACCCATCTGTGAAATGGGCAGGATCCTGGTTCCTATCTCAGGGGTGGCCCTGGGCATCTGTGGCTATCCCTCTGAGCAGGGAGGTGGGGCCCCTGGCCAGAGCCACATGCGTGTCTACCATCCACTCAGCATAAACTAAGGCAGTTCTAATTGTTGTACCCATTTTACAGAGAGGGGGGAAAATGGAGGCGCCTGGAAGCAAAGGATCTTGCCCAAGGTCACACGGGGGCATGGGCGGGGCTTGAAAACACTCCCCATTCGACCTGCCCCAGGTCTACCCTGGGCCGGGCCGGGCCGGGCAGGGCGGAGGGCCCACAGGTGACTCACGGGAAGGGAACATTCGGTGGAAAAATCAGCAGGAACAGAGTCTGGATTTCCTCGGACCCTCCCCCTGCCCAGGACTTCCAAGCCCCCTCCTCACCATACTTGACGTTGTTCCAGGCTGTCAGGAACTTGGCTTTGAACTTGTCCACTTCGTCAGGCTCACCGGGGGCGACGCCGGGCGAGCCAAGAGCCGGGCCGCAGGCTCCGGAGGGCCCGAGGCCGTTGGGGTCCGGGACTCGGGGGCCCCGCGGCCTGCGGGCCTCGGGCCGGCGCGCGTCCTCCGGGCTCCCGCTCCGGTACTGCGCGGCGGCGGGCGACACCGAGTTCATGGGCGCTCCGGGAGGGCGGACCGAGGGCCCGGGTGGGGGCTGCGCCCGCCGCGCCCCAAGGCGCCCCGCGAGCAGCACGCGCGGGGGCCGAGGAGGGCGCTACTCGGTCCCCGGACCCGGAATCCCGGGCCCCGCGCGAGCCGCCAGCGCCGCCGCCGCCGCCGCCGCCATCTTAGCGGCCCAGGCCCCCGGATGGAGAAGGGGGCGTGGCCCGCTCGGACGCCCCGCCCAGGCCCCGCCCCAAGCCGGGGCCCCTGCCGGCATCCCCCGGTCGCAGCGCTGGGATCTCCACCCCCGCCGCCTACTCGCGGGCCCCCACGCCCGCCTTATCGCACCGCCAGGCGTGCGCCCGCCCCTGCAGGTCCTTATCGGAAGCGCCAGAGCCGGGAAGCCCCGCCCCCCGGGACCGCCCCCACCAAGGTCCTGGGAAGGACCGCCTGCCTGGCAGGCGCCCAGGTGTGAGTATGCACCTGCCCGGGCCCGCCCGGCCACCTCATCGGCCCTCTGCGGGCTGCCTACCCTAGAACCCGCCTTGACCTGGGGCCTGATTGGCATTATTAGGGCAAGCCACGCCTCTCTGTGCCTCAGTTTCCTCATGTGCAAAACAGAGCTCTAATACAGGCAACAACATAGGCGACACTTGATAAGAAGTATGCGCAGGGAAAGAATCCAAAACAGCAACAGAAAACAGTCTATACTTTCTGGTTCCATTTAGTTGGGTTTAAAAAAAAATTTTTTTTTTAGAAACAGCGTCTCACTCTGTCGCCCAGACTGGAGTGCAGTGGCCTGATCATAGCACACTACATCCTCGAGTCCTGGGCTCAAGCGATTCTCCAGCCTCGGCCTTTTGAGTAACTGGGACTACAGGAAAAAGTTTTAAGTGCATCTAACTCATAACGATGTTGGAGAATGAGCTGGCTTCATCTGTGTAAAGTCCTTAGAGTGGCATTTGAAGGACAGTTATGGCTTACCTAAAGCCAACCATGAGATGATAATGTAGTGACCCTGTGAGCTACGGAGAGAGTAGCCTCTAGTGGCCAGCCCAAGGGCTCTGTGCTCAGCCCATTGAAGGAAGTCAGATGAGGATTTGGACAAGGGTGGGGCCATAAAGGAGAAAGCACAAAAGGACAGTTACCTCCCTGACATTCTTTCTTCCCCTTCTCCTCTCCCCTTCCACTACACCTGCCTCCTTTCTCAAACTCAACAGCTATACTCCTACCGCGGGACCTTTGCGCTTGCTGTTTCTGATGCCTAGATGGCTCTTCTCCTCCGCATGGTTCCCCCCACCTCTTTCTAACATTTTATTTATTTATTTTTTTAAAGACAGAGTCTTGCTCTGTTGCCCAGGCTGGTGCAATCATACCTCATTGCAGCCTCGAACTCCTGGCTTCAAGAGATCCTCCCGCCTTAGCCTCCCAAAGTGCTGGGATTACAAATGTGAGCCACTCACTATTCCTGGCCCTGATCTTATACATAAGATGTGTATGTGTATTACCTGTGTCCCCACCACTTTGTGGGTTGGACACACGGTGGGGGGATCTATGTCTATCCAGGTCACTGCTGTGTCCTCAACACTCTGCATGTGGGCTGGCACAGAGGAAGTGCTCGACACCATAGTAGGTTTGACAACTGGTGGAATGGATGGAGAATTTGAGGATGTGGCCAGTGAGAGGCACAGGAAGATCCTCAGGACAGCTCAAGGGACAGGAGAGGACACTGGGCCAGGAAGTTCAGCTGTGGCCACATAAAAGAGGAAAAGGTGCCAAAGGAGACACCAGAGGGGCAGCGCACAAGAGGACAAGAGCTGGAGACGCAGAGGCCAGTTTTAGTTCTCAGGGACTATTGAGATAGGACCAGGGAGAGCAGGGATATGGAGGCCACAAGTGGCACCCTTCAGTTTGATATCATGGTTGACACACACACACACACACACACACACACATCCCATGGACACAGCCGGTTCCTCCTTCCAGGGACGGGTCTGGACCCCTCCCCTTCCATCCTCCTTGCCCATGAGTTCATCTGCAAAATCAGCATCCTACCTGTTTCACTGTCCCCAGCCCAGTGTCCAGCTGCCACCCGTGTTCCTCCCTGGGACATCCCCTTGGCCCCGCAGGCTCGGTCCTGAACTCATCCTGCATTTCTTTTTCTTTTTTTTTTTTGAGACAGAGTTTCACTTTATTGCCCAGGCTAGAGTGAGTGCCGTGGCGTCAGCCGAGCTCATAGCAACCTCAAACTCCTGGGCTCAAGCAATCCTGCTGCCTCAGCCTCCCAAGTAGCTGGGACTACAGGCATGTGCCACCATGCCCGGCTAATTTTTTTTCTATATATATTTTAGTTGGCCAATTAATTTCTTTCTATTTATAGTAGAGATGGGGTCTCGCTCTTGCTCAGGCTGGTCTCGAACTCCTGAGCTCAAATGATCCGCCCACCTCGGCCTCCCAGAGAGCTAGGATTACAGGCTTGAGCCACCGCACCCGGCCTCATCCTGCATTTCACCACGACGGCTTTTCCTTCCCTGCCCTTGACCCAAGGAGGCCAGCCTGGCAGCTCCAACCTCCACCACCTCCAGCCTCCACCACCTAACAGTCTCCCCACTAATTGTCCTTGTACCCCAAAGCAGCATCACAGTCATGACCACCCAGGCATACTCTGTGGCCAAGTGGCTTGGACAAGTGACCTCACCCCTTTAGCCTTAGTTTCTTCATCTGCCAAATGGGGTAGTAATAGAGCCCCCCTTCTAGTGCTTGGGAAAAGGATGAAAAGAATATGCAAATAGCTTGGAACAGTGCCCAGCACATAGTAGCCGCTGTGTCGGTGTTAATCGTTACTGTCCTTGTTTGCTGTCATTCTTTAATCCCACCCATCATCACAATCTCTGTCCTCCTGCCTGCCACCTCTGGTCCCTCAAATGTACAAAACAGTTGGATAGACCTTTTTTTTTGTGTGAGATGGGGACAGAGTCTCGCTTGCTATGTTGCTTGCCCAGGCTGGTCTTGAACTCCTGGCCTCAAGCAATCATCCCACCTTGGCCACCCAGAGTGACAGGATTATAGGCATGAGCCACCATGCCCGGCTCTGCCACTCATTAAAAACTCATAAAACTGGGCACTCTGGGTGGCCAAGGCGGGAGGATTGCTAGAAGCCAGGAGTTTGAGACCAGCTTGAGCAAGAGCGAGACCCTGTCTCTACAAAAAGTAGAAAACCTAACTGGGTGTGGTGGTGCACACCTGTAGTCCCAGCTACTTCTGAGGCTGAGGCAGGAGGATCACTTGAGCCCAGAAGTTTGAGGTTGCTGTGAGTTTTGATGCCACTGTACTCTAGCCAGGTGACAGAGTGAGACCCTGTCTCAAAAAAAGAAAAAGAATAGGGAAAACCATCTGATAAAAACATGGGCAAAAGATTTGAACAGACTGTTCACCACAGAAGATAAACGGATGCCAAGTAAACACCAGAAAAGATTATCAACGTCATTAACCATCAGGGCAATGCAAAATAACATCATAGTCAGATGCCACTAAAATGAAAAAGGCTGACTTTACGAAGCATTGTCAAAGATGTACACAAACTGGAACATTTTAGTATGTGCAGCTTGTTGCATGTCATGTATGCCTTGATAAAGTTGAAAAAACAAATTAGTCCGGTGACATTAGGCACCAACTCAAAATTGCACTTGGACTTGAACTCCTGGGCTCACGCGATCCTCCTGCTTCCACCTCCCTCCCCAGTAGCTGCGACTGCAGGCTCGCGCCAGTGGATCGGGCTGATGGTACATATTAATTCAGACTGGGCATGTTTTAAGCGCTGAAAATCCACACGTGGCCAGCAGCTACTGTTTTGGACAGCGTGGGAAATATAAGATCGCCCTGGTCAAGACATGAGACATTACAGAATTCGGTAAGTTGGGGTTTTCTCCCGGTAACTGTATTATGGTGTCTGCACATAAACTTTGTGGCCCTCTCAGCAATTCCCAAAATGTTTCCGTGCGTCTCCACCCAGCTCCCATGCCCTGGAATCAATCCCGCCCAGGCTAAGCAGTTGCTGGAAGAAATTGCACAGTCTTCAAGGCACGTAAATATGTGGCTGGGCGCTTTCTCACGATAGATCACTTTCCTTGTCAAACTTCCTGTGCTTCCTTGGGGCCAGCCTGTCTTGTTTCTCATGCATCCATTACACCCTGTGTTGTGTGAAAGAAAGCTCTAGAAATGAGCTCTGCTTATCACTGCCCTTTTGACTGATATATGCAAAACTCCTCTTTCAATCCAAAACTGTATCCCAAACACCTACTATATGGTAGATACTATGTTTGGTGGGGGCCACAGCAATGAACCAATCCATATACTTTTGCCACTTCTTGGGGTTTTTGGAATGGCTTGGAGGAGACAGATGATGAACTTGTTACGTGAATATTTGCACAGTTATAATTGCAATAATGATCGTGTATATAAACAGAGGCTTACAACAACGGGGCTGTGGTCCGGGAGGACTTGCCTGCAGAAGCCACATTTAAGTCATGTTCTGTATTAGTCAGAATAGGTCAAGGTTTGCTGCAGTGACAAGTTCAAAGCTCAGTGGTTTAACACAATCAAATTTATTTTCTACACGCACTGGCAGGGGCTTGGTTCCACACAGTCATGCAGGAGCCCAGGCTAATGAGGCTCCTTCGGTCTTGGGGCTGCATCTAGACCTCACTGTCTCAGTTGCCACAGGGGAGCACAAGGGAGTCTCAGAATCGTGTCTCATTTCTTCCCCACTTTAGCGACAGTGCAGAGGGCATGATGCCTTAGTAAAATCCTGTTGACTCAAAGCAACATAATTGCTTTTATTTTTCTTCCCCCTCCCCCAAATCTATGTTGCTTTTATATTGTTTTTTGACATCTTTGCACAAAAGTAACTGACATACAGAGTGATATATGTCATCTCCGTCCCATTTCAGTGGCCAGAATTAGTCAACGCAGTCACTTCACTGCAAGGGTACTTTTTCATTCAGTGAATAGTGGTCTACACTAGAAATGTCTATTATGGGATGTAAAAGATGGGTAGGGATTAGCCAGAGAAAGAGAGGAAGGCAATACCTTCCTGGCAGAACAAACAGCAAGTTCAAAGACACTAGAAGGAAAGAGACAATGGGCGCATGGACTGAAACCCTGCCAGAAAGGAATTCTCAACCCAGAGCCCTATTTCCAGCCAAACTGTAGATCAAGTGTGAGGAGCAAGTAATGACATTTCAAAACATGTAAGGAGAATGGGTGAGGCGGCTCATCCCTTTAATCTCAGAGCTTTGGGAGACCAAGGCGGGAGGATCGCTTGAGGCCAAGAGTTCGAGACCAGCCTGGGCAACACAGAAAAATAAAACAATTAGCTGGGTGTGGTGGCGTGCACCTGTAGTCCCAGCTACTTGGGAGGCTGAGATGGAGTTCCAGATTACAGTGAACAGTAATCATGCCACTGCACTCCTGCCTGGGTGACACAGTGAGACTCTGTCTCCAAAAAAAAAAAAGTCTGAAAATAAAAAGTGTTGCTGAAGATGTGGAGAAATTGTAATCCTTATACATTGCTGGTGGGAAGGGAAAATATTATAGTTGCTTTGGAAAACAATTCCTCAAAATGTTAAACATTGAGTTATCATGTAAGCCAACAATGCCATGCGTAGGTGTGTACCCAATAGAAATGAAAACACGAATCCACACAACATGTGCACACAAATGTCTGTAGCACTATTATCCAAGCTAGTCAAAAAGTAGAAAGAACCCAAATGTCTATCAGCAGGTGAAATGGGTAAACAAAATGTGCTCTATCCATCCATCCAGTGGAATATTATTCAGCCACAAAAAGGAACGAAGTCCTGATTTATGCTACAACACGGATGGACCTCAAAAACATTGTGCTTATTGCAAGAACCTGGTGACAAAAGCCACATATTGTACAATCCCATTTTTAAGAAATTTCCAGAATAGGCAAATCCATCCATAGAAACGGAAGCAGATTAGTGGTTCCAGGGGCTGGGAGTGGGGAGAACAGGATTGACTGCTAGTGAATATGGGGTTTAATTAGAGGGTAATGAAAATGTCCTAAAATTAGATCATGGTGATGGTTGTACAATTCTGTGAATACACTGAAAACCACAGAATCGTGTACTTTGAATGTGTGAACTTTTATGGTATGTGAATTACATCTCAATAAAGCTGTTTAAAAAGTAACAATGTTTGACATTTATCAAGTGGTTAGCTCTGGGCCAGGCAATATGCTGAGCTTTTTACACCAATGATTTCGTTCCTACCCAGAAAATCACTGTGAGAAAAGAAGGGGACTTTCATGTCTTTATTTTGCAGGTGGGGAGAATGAGATCAGAGAGGTCAAGTTCATGGCCACACAGTGAAGAGGTGGGCAGACTCCAGAGGCCTGGCATTGGAGACCTCGAATTTGAGGCCTTGTCCCACCCTCAACCTCCCCTCCTGTGCCTTGCTCCTTCCTTAACCTAAGCCAAGTTCAAGGCCAACTGAACTGACTTTCGTTTCTTCAACATATATATTCTTTCCAGCCTCCAGAGCTTTGCACATGCTGGTCAAATCTCTCAGCTTTGGTGTTCTTTCTCTTTCTCTCCCCACCTAGCCTGTGAAATGAATGTCTAAGTATGAAGGGCCCAGAGAGTGACAGAGAGAGAAAGAATGAGAGAGGAAGTGCTGATTTCAGGGTTCCAAATCTAGGGCTGGGAGGTAAGGGGTGCCAAGGGGCACCAAGAGCGGCTGCTTGTGGGGAGTGATTAGGGCTCTGCCTTCTCTACCTCCCAAGGGAGGGCTTGGCCACCAGCCACTTCCACAGTCTTTGGAGCCACCTCTCTTCCTTGGCCTGGGTTTCACCCAAGCTATAATTCATGCCACTCGCAGGTGGGTAAAGTCAGATTTTCCCTGGAGAATTCGCAAGGCCTGGGGGTGAACAGGTGGTAGGAGAGAGGTGTGGCCCTGCCCCAGTGCCACCCAGAACCTTGATACAAGGTGATCCTCTGCCACTATGCTGCCTTCTCTTCCCAACTCAAAGCCTCTTCCCAGAGTCTTTTAGAATGTCTAATAAAAAGTACACAAGTACCATCAAATATTATTCAGCCATTAAAAAAAAATGAAGTCCTGGCCTGTAATCCTGTAATCCTAGCACTCTGGGAGGCCAAGGCAGGAGGATCACTTGAGGTCTGGAATTCGAGACCAGCCTGAGAAAGAGCAAGACCCCATCTCTACCAAAAATAGAAAAAAATTAGCTGAGTGTGGTATCCGGCACCTGTAGTCCCGGCTATTCAGGAGGCCAAGGCAGAAAAATCGCTTGAGCCCAGGAGTTTGGGCTTGCTGTGAGCTATGATGACACCACTGTACTCCAGCCCTGGTGACAGAGTGAGACCCTGTCTCAAAAATGAACAAACAAACAAACAAAAGTGAAGTCCTGATTCATGCTAGAACAAGGAAGAATGTCAGAAACATGACTCGGAGTGAGAGAAACCAGACACAAAATGTCACATGGTGTATGATTCCCTTTATATGAAATGTCCAGAATAGGTGAATCTGCAGAGATAGGGCACAGATTGGTGGTCACCTGGGGCCAGGTGAGGGGAAATGGAAAACAACTGCCTAATGGGTATGGGGGATTTTGGGGAGTGATGAAAATATTTTAGAACTAAACGGTGATTGGACGCATTGTAGATGTACCGAATGCCACTGAATTGTCCCTTGAAAGTTGTTAATTTTATATTATGTGAACAGCACCACATTTTGAAAAATAAAATACAGGCTGGAGTGCAGTGGCATGATCATAGCTCACCGCAGCCTCGAACTCCTGGGCTCAAGTGATCCTCCCGCCTCAGCCTCCCAAGTAGCTGGGACCACAGACACACACCACCACGCCTGGCTAATTTTTAAATTTTTTTGTAGAGATGGGGTCTCCTTATGTTGCCCAGGCTGGTCTCCAACTCCTGGCTTCAAGTGATCCTCGTACCTTGGCCTCCCAAAGTGCTAGGATTACAGGCGTGAGCCACCGAGCCTGGCACCTATAGGAAAATGGTACGTAGAGACCAAGGCCCAGTTGCTTGGGGCAACCATAATTATTGGGGTGTCATTGCTTCCGGGCCCTCAGAAGACACAGCCCGGTGTGGGCGTGCTGACTCATGCGTATGCACATGTCCATATTTATTTTCTTATCTATCAAAATAAACATGAGTTCATACTGATAACCCCAGTTCAGCGCCACACTCCTTATTTGTAACTTCGTTCTCCGACAGTATGAGCCTTGGCTGCCCACATCTACAACATGTGTATTTATTTGTTCAGTTCTGGCACGAACTGGTTTCAGAATCGTTATCCTGTACTCACACAAGACACAGATGGACTGGTTGGACTGCATGTTTCTGTCCAGTTCACGCAGCTGCTGGAGGCAGAAAACTCATAGAGCTGAACAAACAAGCCTGCGGGAGTGAGCTGGAGTTGGCCCCCAGGCCTCCAGTTTGAGGTCCCCCCAAACCCTGACTGCTCTGCCGTCTGGGCGTGGGAAAGCCGTCAGTTCACACCTCCCCAGGGCCATGGTTTAAGTCGCAGGACTGTGCAAAGTGGGGTGGGAAGGGTGGGAATGAATGGTAAGCCCTGCGGTAGCCCCCTGACTCTTTGAATGGGTCTGGGGGGTCTGAGGGGACCATAGGAGGCATTTTCCCCTCTTGGAGGGGCAGACCTGGCTCAGCTAGAGCGGGCACCGGGCAGGGCGGCCCCTGTGGGCAAGAGCCCTGGCAAGAGAACCGGCCGGGCAGGTGCGCCAGCCCAGGCATGCTTCAGGCGGGCGGGCTTTTGCAGGCTGCGGCAGGAGCGCAGAGCACAGGGGTGCCCTGCACCTGGGAAGGGACCCGGGTTTGCCTGGGTGGGGGTGGGAGTAGGCATGGGTGGGCGGCTCAGGGTGGTGCTGGGCTTGGGGTGGTGGCAATGCAGCCTGACCTGAGAGTGCCCTCCTAATTCCTTCTCGGGGATACAGTGGTGGGCCACTAGTACCTGCACTAACATTGATTGAGCTCTCACTGTATGCCCTGGCTCCTCTAAATCACTCTCTTCAGCCTCAACAACAGCCCTGCGATTGGGTGCGGTTGTGACCTCCATTTTAGTGAGGAGGCCCCTAAGGCTCAGACGGAGTGTCACTTGCCCAGGGTCCTAGACCACAAAGTAGCTCAGCCCGGCTCTAGACTCGGAGCCCTTAACCTTTATACATCTAGGCAGACGGACAGACAGAGGACACATGACAGGCCAGATGAATAAATAAACAAGCAAGGTGATTTCAGAGGATGCCAACAGCCATTGGAGATTGGGAAAGAAGAGGACAGATCTGGGAAGGCCTCTCTGAGGAAGTGACTGGCTGGAAAGGGTTGGAGGAAGGGAACTCCAGGCAAGATCAAAGGCAAAGTGTACAAGGAACAAGGAGCAGCCCTGTAGGGCCAGAGCAGAGTGGGGCTGGGGGGCAGCACCAAAGTAAGGAAGGGAGACAGATGTGCAGGGCCTGGGGGCCAAACTGAGGACTTAAGCGCAGGACATAGGGAGCCATGGGAGGTTTTAGAGCAGGGGAGGGTCAGGATCTGAGTTTGTTTGTTTGTTTTGTTTTGAGG
This sequence comes from Mirza zaza, assembly GCA_008750895.1. Lineage (NCBI taxonomy): Eukaryota > Metazoa > Chordata > Mammalia > Primates > Cheirogaleidae > Mirza > Mirza zaza. The sequence continues at coordinate 29,918 of VSMD01068031.1, forward strand.
CTGGGTCTCCCTCTGTTGCCCAGGCTAGAGTGCAGTGGGTCACCATAGCTCACAGCAACCTCAAACTCCTGGGCTCAAGCGATTCTCTTGCCTCAGCCTTCCAAGTAGCTGGGACTACAGGCATGCGCCACCATGCCCAGCTAATTTTTTCTATATATTTTTAGTTGGCCAATTAATTTCTTTCTAATTTTTAGTAGATAAGGGGTCTTGCTCTTGCTCAGGCTGGTTTCGGAACTCCTGACCTTGAGCCAACTGCTGGCCTCAGCCTCTCAGAGTGCTAGGATTACAGGCGTGAGCCACGGCGCTGAGCCTAATTTTTCTATTTTTTGTAGAGAAGGGTCTTGTTCTTGCTCAGGCTGTGATCTAAGTTTTAAGAACTGTGGCCACAAGTGTGAAGTGGCAATTAGGGAAGGAAGAATGGAATGGTCCAGGGGACAGGAGCCTGAGCCCCCAGGGTCGTGTGTGGGAAAGAAGCGAAGAGAGACAGGAGGAAAGGCGGGGTCCTGGGCTCGGAACCCATGGCAGCCTGAAGAACCCCAATTTGGGGAGGCGAGATTGCCGCCTGGGAGGTGTGAAGCGGCCACCTCGCTCCCCACCCTGGAGTGCGGTTTCCCTTCACAGAAGGTCATTTATCAAGCGCCTGCTGGGTGCCAGCTGCAGCCCTGCAGTGTTGGGGGACTTTCAGGGCTCATCCCAAAGGCCCGATGGGAGGCTTGGTCCGCTGGGCTTTTGGGGAACCCGGCACCAAAGGGTTAACGCTCCTCCCGCCCGCAGCGCGTGTCTTTGATTGGTCGGAGTCAGCAAGAGCGGTTCTGCCCATCGAGGAACCGGGGGCGAGAGCGGGGATCTCCAAGGGGCCACATGGGGGTGTGACCGCGCCTGGCTGCCCCTCCTCCACCCTCCCCCATCGCTCTCGTCCCCAGTTCCTGGATCATCTCTCCCGCAGAGCTCTCACCCCCACGCAGCCCGCAGGGCCTGCAGCGCAGGGGCAAAGGGCATGGTCCCCGTGCAGGTCACAGCGGCAAGGCCCGGCGCCCCTTCTCGGCTGTCGCCGCTGGTCTGAGGCTGGGGGAACTGGGCCTGGCCTAGGAGTTCCTGGGAACTGGGGGTGGCGGGGTGCGGGGCCAGCTGGGACGGCCCGTCGGAGGAGCAGCGGCCTGGGAGAGGCGTGGGAGAGCGACACAGACAGGGATGGAGATGACACACACAGAGGCAGGGAAAAACACAGACAAGAGACTCCGAGAGACCCGATGAGACAGACACAGAGAGAGTGAGGCCAGACACTCATTCATTCATTCACTCACTCACTCCAAAGACGCTTGGCGGGCCCTGGCTGAGTCCCGGCACTTGCCCCCGACAGCCTCCAATCCCTACCCCGCTGGGGTGACAGGCGGCTGAGGACACAGCCCAGAAACACGAGAAATGAGTAAATCACATTGTCGGGACAGATAAGGGCGGGAGAGAGCGCCAGGGGCCCGCACTGGACGGACCCTCCGTATCTGAGGAGGGGGAACCGCACCCCGCTGCGCCTGCGCCCACCCCTCCCCCACTGCCCAGCCCAGCCGGGGTGGGAGCAGGAAATGGGGAGGGACCTGGGCCTGGCCCGCAGGGATCTATCTGCGGGGGGAGGACACGGGCTCCGCCCGCCGGTACTGAGGATCCCTCCCAGTCCCGCGCTGCCCTGGTCGCCCCGTCGACCCGGCGTCCTTAGGGTGCAGCCCGGGAGGCTCGGTTGGCAGGTAGGTGGGACATGGGGAGGGGCTAGCGCCTTGGCACCCGAGGACAGACGAGACTCCCGAGCTGCAGGGAAGGGGCTCCAGCTGCGGCCGCCCCTGCTGGAGAACCCTCCCCTTTCCCGCCTCTCCGAGTCCTCCCACCGCGACGGAGCGTCCCCGGGAGCCCTTGCCGGTGCCAGTCGCCGCCGGGGCGCGCTCCTGTGCCGCGGCGGGTGGCACAGGCTGGCAGCCACGGGCTGAGTGCCCGGCCTCTAAGGGGGGGGCCTGCCAGCTCCAGGCCCGCCCCCAGAGCAGCGGCCGCTCACTTGGCTCCAAGCAGCGGGACTGCGGGGGACGCACGACCAGGGCGTGTTGGTGAGTGTATAGTGCTGGGCCCTTGGGGGCTCGGGACTCGGTGTGGCCGCGAGAGGATCTCCCTTGGCGGCGGGTCTCCGGGTCTGGAGAGGCGCACCGCCCCTTGCAGGGGTTCCCAGTCCTTTCCCGGAGGCCGCTGGGGAGGGGGGAGGCGACTTCCCGGCTGGGTGTGTGCCCAAGGTGGGTGTGGGGGCGCCTGGAATCCCCAGGTCTCGCCCCCTCCTGGCGGTGCCATTGCAAGTTCCCACGCTTCAGTCCTGCTGGCAGGCTAGCCGGTCCCAGGGTGGTGGTGACCCCACCAGAGCATGTGTAACCGTGTCCCCGTGTAACTGGGTCCCAACCAGCGCCCCAGCGTGGCTGAGCCAGTGATTTCCTGCCTGTCTGCTCTCAGACGGGGATCTCTGTGTGTGACTGGAGCCGTCTGGGATGCATTGGCCCTTTCTGGGTGCAAAAAAGTTCCATTCCCTCCCCAAGTCTTGGTTTTCTAATCTGTTAAGTGGGACACACATGAGTGTGTTTGTGTTTGTGTGGGAATGTGAAAATCATTGTGTCTGCTTATATGCGGAAGGATTTCTTTGGAGCCTCAGTTTCCCCATCTGTAAATTGGGATTTAAGGGAGCAGTCGCAGGTGCAAAGTGCGATACTTTGACATGTGTGCCCTACTGCGAGAACCTGCGGGTGCGGATGGATCCCACCCATCCTGCCGGCTGTCCTGGGCTCTGCCTCTGTGACACGGTGGATAGGCTCGGCTTCCTGCGGGGGTTCTGGGTGGATGAGGGGGTTTGGGCAGGAAAAGCCTTGGGTGCAGCGAGGCCATGGCGTGGAGGACGCTGCTCTCAGCCTCTTGCTGGTGTGAAGTACGGAGGTTGTGAAATTGTCGCCTGTGCACTGGTGTGAGACCCTATCTGCCTGCGACTGAATTTTTGTCTCCGTGTGTCGCTGCCCGTGTAGGTCTGTCCCATGTATGAACGTAGTTTCGTGTTTCACTGATGGTGTGTGACTGTTATTTTTTTGCCCTTGTCCATGTGTCGCTTTATTTGCGTGTCCTTTTCCTGTGTGTGCTGTGCCTGTCAGTCTCCGTGGACACCCCTGTCTATCTTGATCTCCGGGGGCCCCCTGTGTGTGAGTGGGGTGATGGGCAGGGGTTAGGGACATTTCGCACGGGCCTGGCACTGTCTCCTGCCTCTCCACAGCCTTGGGGCGCGCAGCCCATGGAGTCGGGGCTGCTGCGACCCGCGCCGGTGAGCGAGGTCATCGTCCTGCATTACAACTACACCGGCAAGCTCCGCGGGGCCCGCTACCAGCCTGGCGCGGGCCTGCGCGCCGACGCCGTCGTGTGCCTGGCGGTGTGCGCGTTCATCGTGCTCGAGAACTCGGCAGTGCTGTTGGTGCTCGGGCGCCACCCGCGCTTCCACGCGCCCATGTTCCTGCTCCTGGGCAGCCTCACGCTGTCGGATTTGCTGGCTGGAGCCGCCTACGCCGCCAACATCCTGCTGTCGGGGCCGCTCACGCTGCGACTGTCGCCCGCGCTCTGGTTCGCGCGGGAGGGAGGCGTCTTCGTGGCGCTCGCCGCGTCCGTGCTGAGCCTCCTCGCCATCGCGCTGGAGCGTCGCCTCACCATGGCGCGCCGGGGACCCGCGCCCGCCGCCAGTCGGGGGCGCACGCTGGCGCTGGCGGCTGCCGCCTGGGCAGTGTCGCTGCTCCTCGGGCTGCTGCCGGCGCTTGGCTGGAATTGCCTGGGTCGTCTGGACGCCTGCTCCACGGTCCTGCCGCTCTACGCCAAGGCCTACGTGCTCTTCTGCGTGCTTGCCTTCGTGGGCATCCTGGCCGCCATCTGTGCCCTCTACGCGCGCATCTATTGCCAGGTGCGCGCCAACGCGCAGCGTCTGCGGGCGCGACCGAGGACCGGCAGGGGCGCTGCCCCCCGGGCGCGCCGCACGCCACGCTCGCTGGCGCTGCTGCGCACGCTCAGCGTCGTGCTCGTGGCCTTTGTGGCGTGCTGGGGCCCTCTCTTCCTGCTGCTGTTGCTCGACGTGGCGTGCCCTGCGCGCGCCTGTCCTGTGCTTCTGCACGCTGACCCCTTCCTGGGCCTGGCCATGGCCAACTCGCTTCTGAACCCCATCATCTACACGCTCACCAACCGCGACCTGCGCCGAGCGCTCCTGCGCCTCGTCTGCTGCGGCCGCCACCCCTGCTGCCCAGGCCGGGCTGGCTCCCCGCGGCCCGGGAGCGCGGCAGGGGCTTCGGGTGGCCTGCGCCACTGCCTGCCCGCGGGTCTGGACGGCAGCTCAGAGCGCTCGTCACCCCAGCGCGAAGAGCTGGACACCAGCGGCTCCGCGGGTAGCCCCAGCGCGCCCCAGGCCGTCCCGACGCTGGCACCCAAACCGGTGGCAGACTGATGCCCTGGCTCATCTTTGTCTTCCCCGAGAGCCGGCTTGCAGACTTTTGCTTCATAAAGGAAACTGTGGGAAACACAGCTGAAGACGGTGGAGGCGGAAAAGACGCAGGGGAAATGTATTTATGGACGCTAAACCCCACAACAGTGAACAGGAAAACAGTCCTTGCTTTCGTGGAATTGACGTTCTAGTGGGGAACACAGGCAATAACGGAGTGACAAAATAATGGAGATAATTCCAGTGACAATACAGAGATGGTGATGGTGGCCAGGGGAGGCCTCCCTGCAGAAGTGGTGACTTGTGATATGAGCGGAGACCTCCTTGTCCCGAGAACACCTAAAGGTAAAAGCATTTCGGGAGGAGGGAACGGCAAGTGCAAAGGCCCTGAGGCTGGAACGTGCCCATGTGTTCTGGGAAAAGCAAGGATGCCAGTTCGGCTGCAGCAGCTATGGAGTGGAAGGTGACAAAAGGAGGAAGATGAAGGGGCAGATCGTGCAAGACCTTGTACACCACGGGGAGAACTTTGCTTTTGTTTGGAGTGAGGCGGGAGCCATCCAGGGTTCTAAGCAGAGGAGGGACTTGCCCTGGTTCAAGCGTCTGCAGGTGCCTTGTGACCTTTGTGGAGGACAAGGGTGGAAGCAGGTGAACAGGGGCTACACTGGAGCAATGACAGCGACTCAGACCACATGGACTTTGAATAGATTCTGGAGGCAGCGGACAGAACTGCCGAGGAACTGGGTGTAACAGTAAGTTGTCAAGGACAACACCAAAGGCAGGGCACCCCAAAATTTGACTCTGGGAGACTCAGCCAAATCCTGACAATAAAATTTCTTTGAGTGCGTTGTCAGGTCATAAGAATAAAAAGATAATAAAATAATAAGAGCGATTATTTCTCATGCCTGGCTGGTTTCCTCCACCCCGCTAGGACACACCTAGTTTTCAGCCTGATTGCAACCTTGCAAGGTAGGTTTCTTCAACCCCATTTGACAGATAAGCAAACTCCAAACAATGAATACCTGGCTCCAGTGTCAGGGCCAGGCTTCAGGTCCCCAGGCCGGAGGAGTCGCCAGCATCTGGCCCCTCCGGAGTCTGGAGAGACCAGGCCCACATGCCTCCCGCGGGGGGTCTGCATTCTTGGCGGGGGGCAATACCAGGACGCAGTTTGTGCCCATAAAAGGCTCCAGGCGCGCTGGCCTCGGGTCCCCAAGTCCCCAGGCGCATTCCAGACCCCTGCAAGGAGGGCTGGTCACGGAGCTGAGCGGGGAGGGGGCGTCTGGTGTAGGGACGCCGCGCCACCTTCCGGGAGACCTTGGAACTGCAGGCATCCGCGAAAACAGCGGTTTTTGGGGGAATCACTGCTGATCCAGCCTGGGGACCTAAGTCTCCACGTGCTAAGCTCACACTGCCACTGCAGCCACATGCACGAGAAACCAACCTATTTCCAGGAACACAGACACACGCGAGCCTAGGGTAGCGGTCCCAGGTCGTTCCCAGGTCTGAATCCAATTCTCTGCTGTGCGCGATGCCCGTACCTACGCGCAGGCTGGGCTACCTTGCAGCCTCCTCAGACACCCCACTCCATTTCTCGGTGGTTTGGTGGTGTGGTGGTAGAGGAATTATGGATTTTCTACAAAATTCAAAAAGCACCCAGTTCCCCTTCTGGGGCGTAATCACTGGGATTCCTGGGGAACTTCCAGAGCTATTCTGTGGGTTCATGAGTCGATATATAAATATTTCATCTCCTGTCTTTTTATACAAATTTAGCACTGTTCTGCATCCTGCTTTGTTCATTTAATGGTGTATCTTCGAAATTGTTGCACATTCACGCATTTTGTAATGTCTTGCTATCTTAGTTGGCTTGAGCTGCCACAACAAATATCCAAGCTTGGGCAGCTTAAACAACAGAAATTTGTTTCTCATAGTCCTGGAGGCTGGGAGATTCAAGATCATAATGCCAGCATGGCCAGGGTCTGCTGAAGGCTTTGGTCCTGTGTCACTGTGTCCTCACATGGCAGAGAGAGAAAGAGTGCTCTGTCTCTCTGGTGTCTCTTCTTATAAGAATACTAATTGTGGCCAGGTGAGGTGGCTCATGCCTATAATCCTTGCACTCTGAGAGGCTGAGGCAGGAGGATCGTTGGAGGCTGGGAGTTCGAGACCAGCCACCAGCCTGAGCAAGAGTGAGACCCTGTCTTTACTAAAAATAGGAAACTTAGCTGAGCGTGGTGGTGTGAACCTGTAGTCCCAGCTACTCAGGGAGGCTGGGACAGGAGGATTGCTTGAGCCCAGGAGTTTGAGGTTGCTGTGAGCTAGGCTGATTGATGCCAGGGCACTCTAGCCAGGGCAACAGAGCAAGACTGTGTCTCAAAAGAGAAAAATTAAAACACACACACACACAATTTAAATACATTTATTTAAAAGGTAACTTTACATCCTAAATGGCATACATCAATCAGCAACCCCAGCCATGGAAAATAGCAAGGTTTCGTATCTCCTGGGCACAAGCCTTCGCATTTAGTCCTCGCGATAACCTAGCAGGTAGGTGGTGTTTATTAACGTTTTAGAGAGGAAAGTGAAGCATAGAGAACTTTTAAGTAATGGCCCACGGGCACGGAGATAGCAAGCAGCAGATCCAGGGTTCGAACCCCACCAAGGTAAGTGCCACGCGCGTCTTGATTAGAGGTAAATAAAAACTAGAGACAATTGAAAAAACTCAGATAATTCTAGCTGGATATTGCGGCCGCCGGACGGTGAGGCCTGCGCTGTCCGGAGTTAAAGGGAGAAGCGCCAGTCGAGAGGTGCACCCCAGCGCGGAGACTACCTGCGACGAAACCAGGCCGATGGAGGGGACAGGGCGAAGGCGACCAGGCCCTGCGCCCTTGCCCGACGCCCCGCTCCTCGCCGATGGGCCCCCAGCACCTGCGGGAAGGGCGGGGAATCGCTGCTCCTTCCCCGCCGCGCCCTCTCCGCCTTCTGCCCGCCTCCTTTTCGGGCGTCCCGAGGCTGTCCCCCACCCGACGGCCGCGACCCCGCAGACCACGTCGCCCTGGAGACAAGGCGCCGGGGATCGCAGAAGCGCCCGCGGGTCCGCGACTGGGAAGGTTAGGCAGGAGCAGCCCTGGCAGGCCCGCGGCCCCGCGGCCTTCCCGGAAGCTCAGTGCGCAGGTGGCACCACTGTGCCTGGAGCCGCGGCGCGCCCGGGCTATCCCCACCCGAGGCACCCCTGCGGAGGCGACGCCGGGGCCGAAGCGAGCGCGCGGGCAGCAGAGGCGGGGAGGGGCGTCCGCCCGATCTCAGGTGCGGGCCGGGACGCGCGGGCCCTGATTCAGGGGCTCTGATTCCTGGCGGCTCCCTCCACGCGGGCGGCTGCGCCCAGGACTGCGGTCCCCATCCCCGCAGCAATGGCGGGCGCTGCGGGCGCCGCGCTGGGGCCGCGCAGCTTGGCGACCGCAGGCGGGGGCGGGGGTTGGGGAGCGTCCCCTGAGCAGTTCCCGCAGCCCGAGGCCAGGGGCCGCGGGGACTTTTATTCTGACACGGCCGGCGCCGGGCTCTGCTTAGTCATGGTGACCTGCGCGCTCCGCGCCTCCCCCCACGCGCCGCGATGGAGGCGCCCGGGCTCGGGCGGCGGAGGCGGAGCCCGAGCGCGGCCATGGCAGGGTGAGTGAGGCGGCCTGTGCCCGGGCTGCGGGCACGGCGGGCCGTGAGCGCCCCCGCGGTCGTGCCCGGGGACCCGGGAACGCGGCGCCACGGCCCCGGGCGCCTCCAAGTCCCCCCCGCGGCTCCTGGGAGGGCCAGGAGGGCGCGGCCCAGGTCCGATCATTTTGTTGGACGGCGCGAGTCGCGGGGTGGCCCGGGAGCGACGCAAGCTGGGCGGAGAACCCAGGAAGAGCTGCTCAGACGGAGGCCCGGGGACCTCGGGGAATTGGGGGGCTCAGTCTGCGCTCTGGGGTTGGCAGCGCACAGGCCGCGGCGGGGTCACTTCCTCCCTTCTCCAGGCCTCGGTGGCGGCTCAGGCGGGGCATGCGCAGTCCTCCACTCGCCGCTTCTTGGGGGAAGTGCCAGGTGCCAGGAGGGCACCGTTGACCGATTGGCCAACGACCGAGAGGCAAACCTGGGGCCTTGGCACGGGAGAAGGGGCCAGGCGGCGCCCTGGGCGTGTGGAGGAGGGCGCTCTGGCAGGCACAGTGGAGTGGGCAGCCAGCCAGCCACCCGTTTGCCGACCCCTGCGTGGTGCCAGGTCCCGGCGCGACACAGGGAGGCACAGGAGAGAGCGTGGGCCCAACGCTCACCTACACCGGGCTCCCTGCCTTTGAAGCGCTGGGGCGGGGGAGAGAGAGAGACGGTCCACCCCTCAACAAACAGCAACTAGCAAAGGAGATCATTTGAGTTCCTGACAGAGCTGTGATGAAAATAAAACAGGGAGGAGGGGACTCTGAGCTGAGCCCCAGAAAGATGAGAGGAAAAGGAGGGGAACCTCCTGCAGACCCCCACCCCCCACTTTCAAAACAGAACTCATCCCCTGGCTTTCCATGAACCCCTTCCATCCACATCAGCTCTCCAGGGCTTTCCATGAACCCCTTCCATCCACATCAGCTCTCACTACATTCCTCCCTGACTCTCCACATCAGTGCCTGGAACACAGTAGGCACTCAATAAATGTTAGTGAGGTGAATGAAGGAATGAGCTTGACATGCTCTAGGAAGGCAAGGGCTGCTGGATGGCTGGAACAGAGTGAGCAAAGGAAGGAGGTCAGCAGGGGCGAACTGCATAGGGTCTTGCAGGTCATTGAGGAGTTCGGTTTTTACTTCTAGTACTATGGAAGGTGTTGGAGCATTTAGAGCAGGGCAGAGACATGATCTGACCTATGGGGTTTTTTGGTTTGTTTTTGTCTTTTTGGAGACATTGTCTCACTTTGTTGCCCAGGTATGAGTGCAGTGGTATGATCATAACTCAAAGCAACCTTGAACTCCTGGGCTCAGGTGCTCCTCCTGCCTCAGCCTCCCAAGTAGCTGGGACTACAGGCTTGAGCCCCTTATCCTGCTAATTTTTCTGTTGTTTCTTTTTTTTTTTTTTGTAGAGACAGGGTCTCACTCTGTTGCTGAGGCTGGTCTTGAACTCTTGACTTCAAGCGATCCTCCTGCCTTGCCCTATGTTTTAAGATGGGCCCTTGGGCTGATGAGGTTGGGGGAGGTTTGCAAGTGCGAATGGTTTGCACTTTAGGTGGTTTGCTTAGGAATGAAAACTAACCTGGGAATTGCTTTATCTTACAAAAAAAAGGAGGCCTGGCACGTGCTGGCCCAGCACCAGGTTCTGCCCCAAGCCCTGTGCTCTGTCTCTTCCAGGCCCCTGAGTGCCAGAGGTGGTGGTGTTCCTCGTCACCTGGAACCCCATGCAGCCAGAACCCAGGCCTAGCGGGGCTGGGGCCCGCAGCCGATTCCTGCCCCTGAATTCAAAGTGCCCCAAGGGGGCAGGGGACACGGTGATGTACGCCTCCACTGAGTGCAAGGCTGAGGTGACGCCCTCCCAGCATGGCAACCGCACCTTCAGCTACACGCTGGAGGATCACACCAAACAGGCCTTTGGCATCATGAATGAATTGCGGCTTAGCCAGCAGCTGTGTGACGTCACCCTGCAGGTCAAGTATGAGGACACGCCGGCCGCCCAGTTCATGGCCCACAAGGTGGTGCTGGCCTCATCCAGTCCCGTGTTCAAGGCCATGTTCACCAACGGGCTGCGGGAGCAGGGCATGGAGGTGGTGTCCATCGAGGGCATCCACCCCAAGGTCATGGAGCGCCTCATCGAGTTCGCCTACACCGCCTCCATCTCCATGGGCGAGAAGTGTGTGCTCCACCTCATGAATGGCGCTGTCATGTACCAGATCGACAGTGTCGTCCGCGCCTGCAGTGACTTCCTGGTGCAGCAGCTGGACCCCAGCAATGCCATTGGCATCGCCAACTTCGCCGAGCAGATCGGCTGCACCGAGCTGCACCAGCGCGCCCGGGAGTACATCTACATGCACTTCGGGGAGGTGAGCGAGGAGAGGGGTCTTGGAGCAGGGGCTTGGGGATGGTGTCAGAAGGACCAGGGATGGAACGATGAGAGGTGAAAGGCCAAGGCAGAGAGCTGGAGAAAAATGGGGTTTTGAACTCCTAGTCCACACATGTGGGGAGTTTCTGCTTAACAGCTGGTGAAAGGGGCATCTTCATGGGTCTCTGGGCTCCCTGGTTCCTTTGGGGCCAAAAGCAGGGACAGAGTGCAGCAAACATGACAGCTGCCAAACCCTGGGATGCACTGGGCAGCCTGGCCTTTCAGGCAATGAGCAGATACTTATGGGACACCCATGACAGGCTGCAAGTCTGATCCTTGGTTGTGTGTTCTTTGGTCCACACAATGTCCTCGTTTTTGGTTTCATTTTCGTTTCTCAGTGGAAGAAGTTGTCAACAAAAAATAGGAGAGATCTTTAAAAGAAATCATAATGATCAGCCCTAATTTGTGAGTGGCAACAGCTAGACGTTACACCTTCGAGGTGATAATAATAAGTGTTTATTGAGGACTTGAGGCGGACTAGCCCCTCTTTGAAGTGACTCACCTCCTTTAAATCATTGACTATTCCCATCCTATGAGACGGTACTGACCTTCGGCCTAGGCAGGCAGGGCAGTGCCTCAGGCCCCAAGCCTTACCGATGTGCTTTGGAGTGCCTGCCTGAAAACTTTCTTTTTTTTTTTTTGTAGAGACAAGGTCTCATTCCGTCACCCAGGCTGGAGTGCAGTGGCATGATCATAGCTCACTGCAGCCTTGAACTCCTGGGCTCAAGTGATCCTTCCACCTCAGCCTCCTGAGTAGCTGGGACTACAAGCATGTGCCACCACATGGTTAATTTTTGTATTTTTTTGTAGAGACAGGGTCTTGATATATTGCCTGGGCTGGTCTTAAATTCTTGGCCTCAAGCGATCCTCCTATCTTGGCCTCCCAAAGTGCTGGGATTATAGACATGAGTTACTGTGCCTAGCCTATTTTCTAAGGCCTGTGGCTAGGACCAGCTGCGGTGGGTGCTACCCTGGTCCCGTTTCTCTTTGGGGATGGATGCTCTCTTCTCTGCCACCCTACATGTCGGGTTGACCAGGTCCAGAGAAGCATTCTGGTATTAGTCCTAGGGCCCATGGCGTCTAGAAAAGTCATCCAGGAAGTAGGTCCCTCACAGTGGCCTGCACAGTGTTTCTTTCTTGGGATTGCATGAGTTTAGGGTACCAGATCAAAACTGTTTATATAGACGGGTGCCTGGCAAGTAATATTTGTCCAGGGTCCTGTCTACCCTACAAGTAACCCTGCTATGATGTGGCCCCTAAGACAATCTCCATTTTACAGAGAAGGAAAACCAAGGCATGGAGCATTTCAAAGATATGCCCAAATCACATAGCTAGAAAGTAGTAGGGCCAAAATTACAACTCATGCTGGTTTCTTCAATGCTGGCACTTTTAAAAATTCTAGAACATTCTATTGCTGTTGCTTTTCCCCCCTTTGATTCATTCTGTCCTTTTGGAAAATGATCTCACTAAAAAAAAAAAATAAGATGTACTCATACCTGTAATCCCAGCTACTCAGGAGGGTGACGTAGGAGGGTCACTTGAGCCGGAGAGTCTGAGGTTGCTGTGAGCTACGATGGTGCCACTGTACTTTGGCCTGGGCTTCTGAGCGAGACCCTGTCTCTTAAAAAAAAAAAAAAAAATTAAAAGCTCTGCTTCTTGGAGCAGAAAATAGTAACAATAACAATAGCAGCAAAATAGGTGACATATTCTTAGAATTGCAAAGCTGAATGATACAAAAGTATACATAGTATGTTGCCTTTTTGCCCATTTATCTGAGTGCCTGGCCCCTTGTGTAACTCATTTAATCCTCACAATTTATTTACTTATTTATTTTTATTTTTTTAGAGACAGGTCTCTCGTTCTGTCGCCCAGGCTGGAGTGCAGTGGCGCGATCATAGCTCCCTGCAGCCTTGAACTCCTGGGCTCAAGCGATCCTTCTGCCTCGGCCTCCCGAGTAGCTGGGACTCCAGGCGCGCGGCCACCACGCCCGGCTAATCCTCACAATTTATGAGGTTCATACTATTCGAATCCCCGTTTTGCAGATGATTACGCTGAGACCTTCAGAGGCACCTTGAGTAACTTGTCCAAGGTCCTGCTTGGTGAGGGGTGGGGGAGACACACAGGAGTCAGCCCGTCCCACTTCCCGCCCCATGCAGGTAGCCAAGCAAGAGGAGTTCTTCAACCTGTCCCACTGCCAGCTGGTGACTCTCATCAGCCGGGACGACCTGAACGTGCGCTGCGAGTCTGAGGTCTTCCACGCCTGCATCAACTGGGTCAAGTACGATTGCGAGCAGCGGCGCTTCTACATCCAGGCGCTGCTCCGCGCCGTGCGCTGCCACTCGCTGACGCCGCACTTCCTGCAGATGCAACTGCAGAAGTGCGAGATCCTGCAGTCGGACTCCCGCTGCAAAGACTACCTGGTGAAGATCTTCCAGGAGCTCACCCTGCACAAGCCCACGCAGGTGATGCCCTGCAGGGCGCCCAAGGTGGGCCGGCTCATCTACACGGCGGGCGGCTACTTCCGCCAGTCCCTTAGCTACCTGGAGGCCTACAACCCCAGCGACGGCACTTGGCTCCGGCTGGCGGACCTGCAGGTGCCACGCAGCGGCCTGGCGGGCTGCGTGGTGGGCGGGCTGTTGTACGCGGTGGGCGGCCGGAACAACTCCCCGGATGGCAACACCGACTCGAGCGCCCTGGACTGCTACAACCCCATGACCAACCAGTGGTCCCCCTGCGCCCCCATGAGCGTGCCACGCAACCGCATCGGGGTTGGCGTCATCGACGGGCACATCTATGCAGTCGGGGGCTCCCACGGCTGCATCCACCACAACAGCGCCGAGAGGTGAGTGGCCAGGGCCTGGAGGGGCGGGCTTCAAGGGTGCCGCCACTGAGGTGTCCCAAGCCACTGGGATCCAGACATTCTCCCTGGTCTTGAGTGATGGTCTCTGCTCCCTGCCTTCAGGAAGGAGACGTCTCAAGGTAAAGCTAAAGTGGGAAATTTACAGTCAGTGACCTTGGATGATGTGTCTAGCACTGTTAATGCTTATAGGATGGTCACAAACCCATACGGCTCCTTTGTGCAGATTTGCAAAATGTTCCATCACTTTGAAATTACTGAACTGGGTGCAGTGGCTCACGCCTGTAATCCCAGCACTTTGGGAGGCCAAAGTGAGAGGATCACTTGAGACCAGGAGTTCAAGACCAGGCTGGACAATATAGTGAGACTCCATCTCTCTCTCTCTCTCTTTTTTTTTTTAAGAGATGGGGTCCGGCTTTTGCTCAGGTTGGTCTCAAACTCCCCCGCCTCGGCCTCCCAGGCATGCAGTACCACAGACCTGCTAATTTTTTTTTAATTTTTGGTTGCTTGGCTAATTTTTTTCAATTTTTAGTAGAGGTGGGGTCTCGCTCTTGATCAGGCTGGTCTCAAACTGCTGACCTCAAGTGACCCTTCTGCCTTGGCCTACCAGAGTGCTAGGATTACAGGCGTGAGCCACCACGGCCGGCCTGTTAACCTCCTCCTTGAGGTACTCCTTGAGCATCAATCACACTTTGAGAAAAACCATTCTTGGCAGTAGCCTAGTTGTTAGAATTGGGACTCTGGGGTTAAACCCCAGCTCCACTGCTCCTTGGTGACACCAGACATGCCATTTCACCTTTCTGCCACTCCATCTTGTCATAATCTGTGACTGAGTGGGGCTTTGGTGAAATCACACATAGGACTCAGCACAGGGCCTGGCAGAGGTGTCACCAAGCCACTGGGGTCCAACAGATGTGGGTGTGACCTCATGCGATTGATGGCTGTGAGCCTCAGTTTCCTCATCTGGAAAATGGAGCAGTGATACCTGGCTCCTTGGAGAATGGCTGGGAGGATCAAAGAGTTCAAGTGTATGAAGAATGCACAAGGTACCAAACCCATGGTGAGAGTTCCAAGAAGGTCAGCTCTGATCACTGCTGTCATCATTGTTCTTATGCCCTTGCAGGTATGAGCCGGAGCGGGACGAGTGGCACTTGGTGGCTCCAATGCTGACACGAAGGATTGGGGTGGGAGTGGCTGTCCTCAACCGTCTCCTTTATGCTGTCGGTGGCTTTGATGGGACAAACCGCCTTAACTCGGCAGAGTGCTACTACCCAGAGAGGAACGAGTGGCGGATGATCACACCCATGAACAGCATCCGAAGCGGGGCAGGTGGGTGGCACTGTGGGGAGAGGAGTGTCCAGGAAACATGCCACCCAGTCCCGGGGTGAAACCCTTGAGCTCCAACACTTACCCAGTGGCACCCACAAGAGAGCTGGATTCTTCTAGAGTCCTAGCCTCTGTCCCAGCTTTGTTTCTGAGGGTTGCCTCGGGACAGGGGTGTAGGGTGAGGGGAGGGCTCCCCCAGGAAGGTGGTGGCTGGGGCCCCAAGTCTAGGCCCTAGAGTCACCCTCCCTGCGTGGCGCTGTTTAGGCGTCTGTGTCCTGCACAACTGTATCTATGCCGCGGGGGGGTACGACGGTCAGGACCAGCTGAACAGCGTGGAGCGCTACGATGTGGAAACAGAGGCGTGGACTTTCGTAGCCCCCATGAAACACCGGCGAAGTGCCCTGGGGATCACCGTGCACCAGGGAAGAATCTACGTCCTCGGTGAGGTTTGGGGTAGAGAAGAGTCCATGGCAGGGCACAAGTGGCTCACGGCTGTAATCCCAGCAATTTGGGAGGCAGAGGTGGGAGGATCGCTGAGACCAGGAGTTTGAGACCAGTCTGGGCAGCATAGCAAGACCCCAACTCTACAAAAAAAAAAAAAAAATAGCCAGGTGTGGTGCTGCACACCTATAGTCCCAACTACCCAGGAGGCTGAGGTGGGAGGATGGCTTGAGCCCAGGAGTTTGAGGTTGCAAGTGAGCTATGATTGCACCACTGCATTCCAGCCTGGGCAACACAGCAAGACCCTGTCTCAAAAGAAAAAAAAAAAAGAAGAGTGCTGACTAGACCCACCTATTGGGGACAGGTGGCTTTTGCGTCTCATGGTTGCTTCTTCCTCTCTTTCCCCTGCCCTCCGAGGTGGTGTGACCTGTGGTGACCATCCCCTCTGCTCTCCCTGCAGGAGGCTATGATGGTCACACATTCCTGGACAGCGTGGAATGTTATGACCCAGACACAGACACCTGGAGCGAGGTGACCCACATGACGTCCGGCAGGAGTGGGGTGGGCGTCGCTGTCACCATGGAGCCCTGCCGGAAGCAGATCGACCAGCAGAACTGTACCTGTTGAGCCGATTTTTTGGGGGGTGGGGGGGAAAAAACCGGACCGACAGAGAGTATTGTTCTTTTGGTACAAAAACAGGGACAAAAGAAAAGGCCCCAGTGTAAATACTCCTCATCCTCCAGGAAGGCAGGCTGGGATGCCTCAGTGTTACAATGACAGCCCGAAAGTAAAGGAAGGCCAGGATAGGAACCTACAAGCCCCTCAAAGCAGTTCCAGGAATGTCCAAGACAGCCTGCTTGGGAGGGGGTGTGGGATGGGCAGACCCCCCAGGAGAGAGGCCCCCACACTGCTGGCCAGAAAACAGGCCTCAGTTGCACACCAGTGGCAGCCATTACTTCCCTCTGGGTTGAAAGCAGGCGCTGAGGTCAGGCTGGTTTTTGTTCCTGGCAGCTTTGTGATTCATTCCTGGAGTCCGGGAGGGGACCCAGTGAGGACTTAGGAGTTTCAGCCCCTCCGGAAATGTGGTTCCCGGGGATGGTCGTGTACATAGAAGCCACTGGCTATCTCTGCCCTGGGCAGTTATTTTATTGATACGTAACCCTGTAACTTTCCAAGGAAAATAAAGAACAAACTAACTAGTGTCTTCCACCCGGGCTGTTAGCTGGAGATCTTAAACGTGGCAACAGAAAAGGCTCTTCTCCTGAAATGCACTTGAGTCTTCATTTAGGGCTTGCCTTTCAAACCAGTTTCTTATCTCTGCCCATTGCATTTTGATATGTAGGGCATCTTTGTCCCTGTAGGCAAGCCGCACAATTGTCTCCCAGTTTCAGCTGCCTTGGAAGACAATGAGCTAAGTCCTTGACTCGTCTCCTAGGACTCCTGAGATCAATCTCATATGTGACATGCAGTTTATTTATTTATTTATTTTTTGAGACAGAGTCTCGCTTTGTTGCCCAGGCTAGAGTGAGTGCCGTGGCATCAGCCTAGCTCACAGCAACCTCAAACTCTTGGGCTCAAGCAATCCTGCTGCCTCAGCCTCCCGAGTGGCTGGGACTATAGGCATGCGCCACCATGCCCGGCTCATTTTTTTTTCTATATATATTAGTTGGCCAATTAATTTATTTCTATTTGTAGTAGAGACGGGGTCTCACTCTTGCTCAGGCTGGTTTTGAACTCCTGACCTCGAGCAATCCACCCGCCTCGGCCTCCCAGAGTGCTAGGATTACAGGCGTGAGCCATCGTGCCCAGCCCGCCATGCAGTTTATATTTCAAGGGAAACCATCTCCAACATGTCTTCCAAAATTGGCGAAAATCTATCTGGCCATTTGTTATGTGCTATAATGACACAGACTGAACCTTTGTTTTATTTAGGTGCCTGGGTATTAAAAGGACAAAGGGGTTTCTTGGAAGCTAAGCTACTTGGCAGTTATCTTGGGCAAGGGGTTCAACCCCCTGTTCCCTTCTGAACAATTTGTGTGGGGGTAGCATGTGGCCTGCCTCTGTTCTACCAATCAACTATTTGTGCCAGGCTGGAGAAAAGACATAAGATGTATGGCCCCAACTCTTGGGGAATTCACAGGTTTTTCTGTGTAGCTTAGAGAGGAAACATTTTTTTCTCTCTCTCTTTTTTTTGAGACAGCTTCTCACTCTGTTGCCTGGGCTAAAGTGCAGTGGCGTCATCATAGCTCATAGCTCACAGCAACTTCAAACTCCTGGGCTCAAGTGATCTTCCTGCCTCAGCCTCCCGAGTAGCTGAGACCACAGGTGGGCGCCACAATGCCCGGCTAAGTTTTCTATTTTTATAGAGAAAGGGTCTTGCTCTTACTTAGGTTGGTCTCGAACTCCTGAGCTCAAGCAATCCTCCCACCTTGGCCTCTCAGAGTGCAAGGATTACATGTGCAAGCTGCCGTGCCCAGCCCTGAACTCTTTTTACAGGTAGAGAGGGAGATGTCTGGAGAAGTGGCTTGTGCAAGACCACAAGGCCACTAAGCGGTGAAGTTCATATTCAAACTGTGGAGTACACCAAAGCAGTCATTCTCAGCCACAATGCACTGTACCACTGCATTTGAGATAAGGAAATATTAAAGAGGTCCCATGGAGTCAGTGTGTACAGCAGTGAAAATTCCAGAAACAGCAACCTCATCTACAGCTAAGGAGATTTACACATAATATGCCACACAGCCTGGCCTAGGGTGGTGTTTCCTTTCAAAAGGGGTATCACTCTGGTCTTGAAGTCAGGTTTAGCTGATTATATATATATATTCCCCCCCCCCCCCCCCCCCCCGGCTAGAGTGAGTGCCAATGCGTCAGCCTAGCTCACAGCAACCTCAAACTTCTGGGCTCAAGCGATCCGCTTGCCTCAGCCTCCCAAGTAGCTGGGACTACAGGCATGCACCACCATGCCCAGCTAATTTTTTGTATATATATTTTTAGTTGGTCAATTAATTTCTTTCTATTTTTAGTAGAGACGGGGTCTTGCTCAGGCTGGTTTCGAACTCCCAACCTCGAGCAATCTGCCTGCCTCGGCCTCCCAGAGTGCTAGGATTACAGGCATGAGCCACCATGCCCGGCCTGATTCAATATATTAATAGCAGTTAGGGTATCAGCCTATAAGTGAACAGTTCCTTATCTGCAGAAAATGGCACTTGGATACCTTCTGGGCATTAGGCCCTGTGGCAGCTGCTGGACCAACAAAGGTGAGTATTTACACTCACTTTTTTTTTTTTTTTTTTTTTTGAGACAGAGTCTCACTTTGTTTTCCAGGCTAGAGTGAGTGCTGTGGCATCACCTTAGCTCACAGCAACCTCAAACTCCTGGGCTCAAGCAATCCTGCTGCCTCAGCCTCCCGAGTAGCTGGGACTACAGGCATGCACCACCATGCCTGGCTAATTTTTTTTGTACATATATTTTTAGTTGGTCAATTAATTTCTTTCTATTTTTAGTAGAGATGGGGTCTCACTCAGGCTGGTTTCAAACTCCTGACCTCGAGCAATCCACCCACTTTGGCCTCCCAGTGTGCTAGGATTATAGGCGTGAGCCACCACACCCAGCCTTACACTCACTTTTTAACTCCAAAAAAAAATAATTTTTTTTTCCAGTCCTTACTCTGCTAGGCATTGGGGCGATGGCAATGAACTAGCCCACGGTGACTGCTGTCCTCTTGAAAATCACAGCGTAGTAGGAGGGAAGGGTGACCAACTCATCTGGGTTTGCCTGGGACTTTCCCAGTTTGAACACTGAAAGGCCTGCAGCCCGGGAAGCCCTCCTCGGTCCCAGAGCATTGGTCATACTGCAGGTAAGCCACATGCCAAAGCAATAACTACCAACATGCCGATGGGGGCCATGGTTAAGTTTGCATTTTGAAGTCGATGGCTCTGGGAGCCAGGTGGAAATGACTTGGCTGGGAATGGGAGTGGATTGGGAAGACTAAATGACATCTGCAGTTGTCCAGGTGAGAGATGATGGTGTTTGGATTGGGCAGGTGGCCACTGGAGCGAAGTAGAATGTACACACGAAGAGAATGATGAGACATCCAGGTTGAAGAATCCAGAATGATCCTGGATTTCAAGCTCGACTGGCCAACGACAGAGAGGCTTGGAGGAGGCTGAAGTCAGAAGGGATGTGATGACGTGTTGGGTTTTGGGTGTGTTAGGTTTGCAGCCTCAAGAGACAATTGTTTCAGGAAAGTTCACAGAGGCAGCCACTTAAGAACTGTTCGGTGCCAGCAAATGTTGGCTGCTTTGTGCCAGGTATGAAGTGGTGTGTTCCGACATAATGTGGACCAAGCGTGACACCATCCCTTTCTTGTGGAATTGGAGTTAATAAAATAATCACATAATTGTATGTCATTACCATCAAAGGTAAACTCTCAAAGGCATAGGAGCTTGACCTAGACTAGAGGCCCTGCAAAAGCATTCTTGAAGAAGGGGCTTATCTCACAGAAATCCAAAGGAACTGCATTTGAAGTGTAAGATTCTGAACAAGCAGCAGCATAGCATGTGCAAAGGTCCTGTGGCACTGGGATGCAAATCTGGATGAAGCTGTACAACGGAGGAGGAACATGGTATCAACAGAGGCTGAACCAAGCTGTAGTCAGGGCGCCAGAACACCTTTAACTGTTAAATACATAACTATTACTTTAAAAAATTAAAATATTACAGATAAAGCTGAAATTTTACTATCTCTCCATCCCAGCCCTCTTTAATCTTAAAAAGAAAGAAAGAAAAAAAACCAACTTTGCAGCAATGTTCTGTGTTCCTTTACATAAATGGCATAATGTTGGGTATATGCTGCAACTTGTTTTTCCTCCTCAGATCTTCTAGGTCTGTGGCCACATTCCTATACCCAGCTACCCAATGTTCTGTTTTAGCTATCTCTTCCAGTATGGATAAATGTTTAGGTTGTTTCCATTTTGTTAGAATCACAGGTAATGCTACAACACCCTTTCCTAGTCATGTCTCCTTCGGCACAAGTGTGTGTGTTTCTCCAGGTGGATGCTAAGAGGTGCAATTTACTAGATCAGGGGTATGTACGGTTTTACTCCATGCTGACAGATCGCCCGCAAAGTGGTTGTAACAAACATTCCAGCAGTTCTTTATACATTTAGACACAATCAAATGTATCATTCTTTTCCTTCGATGGTTCTTTCGTATCACATTTAAGAAGGACTTTTGGTGTTTGGCATTTTCTGCAGCTTCCTATCCAGTCGTTAATTGTCTCCCACCCATAAATTAATTTCCATTTCCTCTAAATTAGCAACAGTTGTTTTTTGTTGGTTCCGTTAGAACCAGGAATCCTGGCTGGGTGCCATGGCTCGTGTCTGTAATCCTAACACTCTGGGAGGCCAAAGTGGGAGGATCACTTGAGGCCAGGAGTTTGAGACCAGCTCTGGGCAACACAGTTGACCCTGTCTCTATGGAAAGGCAGCAGAGTGTGGTGGTGGCCTGCCTGTAGTCCCAGCTACTCCAGAGGCTGAGGCGGGAAGATCACTTGAGCCCAGGAATTGGAGGCTGCAGTGAGCTGTGATCATATCACTGCACTCCAGCCTGGGTGACAGAGAAAGACTATGTCGCTTAAAAAACAAAAACAAACCAAAACCAAAAGAAAAAAAAAAAAAAAAACAAGAATCCTGATTTGTGGAGTCATCAAGAAATTTTTCAAAATATATTTTCTTCAAACATATTTAAGTTTTGTTTTTGCACTACTTTAAAATGTATCTGGAATTTGTTAGTGTGTATAGTATAAAGTAGGAATTTAAATTTTTAGGTAGTCATTTGCTGGACAACCATTTGTTTTCCAAAGCATTTCTTGAATAATTCATTTTTTACCCATAGCTTTCAATGCTATTTCTATCATATAACAAATTCCTATTTATGCATGAGACTCTATTCTGTTTTTATTGACTTTCCAATCTGTTTTATTGACCTAAATATCCATTTTTGTACCAACTTCATTGTTATAATTGCAGATTTATAATATGTCTTTCTTTTTCTGAGACAGTCTCACTCTGTTGCCCTGACTAGAGTGCAGTGGCGTCATAGCTCACTGCAGCCTCAAACTCCTGCGCTCTCAAGGGATCCTTTCTCCTCAGTCACTGCCCCCAGCCTTGTTCCTGTTTTTAAAATTAGTATTCTTCAAAACTTCTGAGCAAATGCTATTTCTTATAAATCAAATAAAAGTGCACATAGGCCGGGCGCGGTGGCTCAGGCCTGTAATCCTAGCTCTCTGGGAGGCCGAGGTGGGCGGATCGTTTGAGCTCAGGAGTTCGAGACCAGCCTGAGCAAGAGCGAGACCCCATCTCTACTATAAATAGAAAGAAATTAATTGGCCAACTAAAATATATATAGAAAAAATTAGCCGGGCATGGTGGCACATGCCTGTAGTCCCAGCTACTTGGGAGGCTGCGGCAGCAGGATTGCTTGAGCCCAGGAGTTGGAGGTTGCTGTGAGCTAGGCTGACGCCACGGCACTCACTCTAGCCTGGGCAACAAAGTGAAACTCTGTCTCAAAAAAAAAAAAAAAAAAAAGTGCACATACATTCAGAAAGTTCCCAATTTAAGGAACTCAATGGTCCCTTCTGCTAGCCCCAGCACTACATCTACAACGCAGGGCTGTAACTTTGATTTCATTACAGCACATTTTAAGCAGGAACACTGCAGACTACATATCCCAGGATCCTCTGGGGGTTACTTCAGACTACATATCCCAGAACCCTCTGAGGTTTTCCCCCCCACATATTATGGGGGTACAGATTTTAAGGTTTCAATAAATGCCCTTCCCCCCCTCCAGATTTTTTTTATTTTTTATTTTTTTTGAGACAGAGTCTCACTTTTGTTGCCCGGGCTAGAGTGCTGTGGTGTCAGCCTAGCTCATACCAACCTCAAACTCCTGGACTCAAGCGATCCTCCTGCCTCAGCCTCCCGACTAGCTGGGACTACAGGCATGCGCCACCAAGCCTGGCTTTTATATATATATTAACACACAGGTTCTCCCTCTGTTGCCCGGGCTAGAGTGCAGTGGTGTCATCATAGCTCACTGCAACCTGTAACCTCAAACTCCCGGGCTCAAGCAATCCTCCCAGTTCAGTCTCCTGAGTAGCTGGGACTGCAGGCGTGCACCACCAAGCTCAGCTAATTTTTCGTCCTGTAGAGATTGGGACTGGCTCTCAAAGTGCTAGGATTACAGATGCGTGTCACTGGGCTCAGCCTGGATTATTCGTTAATGTGCAACCAGAAACTGGGACAAGTGCTCTAGGAAAAAGTAGCTTGTAGAAGACACAAACAAAGGTATTTGTTGGTTTTGTATTCATAATTTATTCTTCTGTTTCTTTAATCATTTGATTTCTATTTTAGGTTTTTTTTTTTTTTCCAGCTTTGTCGGGGTATAGTTGATAATTAAAAATTGTATGGAGGCTGCCCACAGTGGCTTATGCCTGTAGTCCCAGCTACTTGGGGAGTTGAGGCAGGAGGATCACTTGAGCCCAGGAGTTCAAGGTTGCCATAAGCTATGATTGAGCCCCTGCACTTCAGCCTGGGCAACAGAGGTAGATCCTGTTTCTGGAAAAAAAAAAATTTATAGAGGAGCTACTGGGCTGGTGAATAGATCAAGGTGCTAGAAGTTTAGTGTATCTGGAGAGGGTAGGGCAGCTCTATTACTTCATGAACAAATATATCATAATTGTTTTAAGCCATTAAAAATTGTATAAAGTGTACAAGTGGATGATTTGATATACATATACATGGCGAAATATTCACAATTAAGCTAATTAATATTTCCATCAACTCACACAGTTACCATTTTCTTTTTTTGTTGAGAACACTTAAGATGTACCCCCTCGGCAAGTTTCAAGTATACAAAATAGACCAGGTGTCGTGGCTTACGCCTGTAATCCTAGCACCTGGGAGGCCGAGGAGGGAGGATCGCTTGAGCTCAGGAGTTCAAGACCAGCCTGAGCAAGAGTAAGACCCTGTCTCTACTAAAAATAGAAAAATTAGCTGGGCACAGTGGCGTGAGCCTGTAGTCCCAGCTACTTGGGAGACTGAGGCAGGAGGATCACTTGAGCCCAGGAGTTTGAGGTTACTTCGAGCTAGGCTGGTGCCATAGCACTCTATCCCAGGTGATAGAGTGAGACTCATCTCAAACATAAAAAAGAAAAGTATGCAAAACGATATTGGTAATTATATTTACATTGGTATATGTGAGATCTCCAGAACTTGTTCATCTCATACAACTGAAACTTTGTACCCCTTGGCCAACATTTCCTCCTTTCCCCATCCCCAATGATTCTTCTATTCTTTTTTTGTCTTTCTTGTAGAGATGGGTGGGGTCTTGCTATGTTGCCCAGGCTGGTCTTGACCTCTTGGCCTCTAGCAATTCTCCTGCCTTAGCCTCTCAAAGTGCTGGGATTACAGGCATGAGCCACTGCACATGCCCATATTCTTATTCTGTCTTGTTCATTATTTTATTTCAACACTTAGGGCACTGGATCACAATAGGAGCCTCACACATACTTGAATGCTGAGCAGATGAATTCTTGGTCAAGATGGTGGTACAATACATGTGTGTGTGATTGAATGCAATTGTCCAGGTCTTCCAGATGCTTCTCCAAGGGTGCGGATTATGTCAGATCTTTGGAAGAGGAAAGCTACTCGGCCTGCTAGGATTTCAGTTCAACACAAGGACGCCCTTTCCAGCTCCCTCTACTGTTGCCAGGAGATCTCTTGGGACTTTATGGAAAAAAAATGATGCCTCTTGCAGGTGACAACCCTGCATATCTCCAATCACTCAGTAAGCACCTGCCCACGACGATGTCAGGAATGGAGAGAAGCACTTGATCAATATGTGAAGGCAGTTTTAGATTCTCCCTGTGGCTTCTATTTTAGGAGAAACAGCCCCTGTTCCTTAAACAATTTCACATGTGACATGTGAGTTCCTTTATCGGCTAGTTTCATCTTTATCTCCCCTTCAGCTTTGAGGGATGAGCTGAGTGTTGAATTCTCCTTTCCCCAACTGGGGGGAAGGAGAGCACGGGTGTGTGTGTGTGTGTGTGATTTGGGGGTTTCTCGAATCTACGGGGACCACTCAAGCCCTTGCAAGGATTTGCAGGGAGGAAGGGGTTGCCCTCAGGAAAAAGGGGGATACGATAGGTCCCTTGCGGTGTCAGAAGAGCAATGACAGGAGACCCTCAGGAAACGGGGGGACAATGCCAGGCCCCTTCCCGGGAGAAAGGAACGACTCTGGGGTCCCCTCAGGAAGGGATAACGACTTGGAATTCCCCGCAGGAAGAGGGGATGATGCCAGGGTCTCCCGCAGGAAAGGGAGGAAGGGAAGGGACACCAGGGTCCCCTCAGGAAGGGCGGGTGACGGCACTCAGCAAGCGGGGACGACTCTGGGTCCCTCTCAGGAAAAAGGGATGATGCCAGGCGTCCCCTAAAGGACGGGGGGACTGACGCCAGGGTACTCTCAGGAAAGGAGGACGACGCTGGGGTCCGCCTGGGAAGGTAGGAACGACGCTGGGGTCACTCTCACCTACCTCAGGGCCCGTGGTACCTGCTGCGGCCGGAGCACCGTAAGCTCCGCGGCGCCTCAGCTCCTTCAGCCGTCGGGATCGACAGACGCGCCCATGCTCCTCATTGGCTGCTTTCTTGGCGGATGACAGGTACTCCAGCCAATCGTAGCGTGGGGAAAAACTCCCGCGCGACCTGGCCACGCCTTCTACACGTTCTGCGCGTGCGCGGCTTCCTGACCCTGCCATCGATCCCCAGCTCCCCTCCAGGGGGCGCTCGAGGGTTCGCGCTCCCAGCCGCTGCCTCCTGGCCTGCCTCTGCCTATGACCCGTTTTTTTTTTTTTTTTTGAGACAGAGTCTCACTTTGTTGCCCAGGCTAGAGTGAGTGCCGTGGCGTCAGCCTAGCTCACAGCAACCTCAAACTCCTGGGCTCAAGCAATCCTGCTGCCTCAGCCTCCCAAGTAGCTGGGACTACAGGCATGCGCCACCATGCCCGGCTAGTTTTTTCTATATATATTTTAGTTGGCCAATTAATTTCTTTCTATTTATAGTAGAGATGGGGTCTCGCTCTTGCTCAGGCTGGTCTCGAACTCCTGAGCTCAAACGATCCGCCCACCTCGGCCTCCCAGAGAGCTAGGATTACAGGCTTGAGCCACCGCGCCCGGCCCCGTTTTATATTAATGATAATAGTACATACTTGATAGGGCTGTTGTGAGAATTATGTCCGTTCATTTATGTAAAACAAAGAAACAGCTTCCGGTAAACCTGAGCTATTGTTATTTGCATTTTCCGGCGAGGAGAACTGAGGCACAGAGAAGGTAAGCAACCTGCTTAGACTAGCCCAGCCGTTAACTTGGCAAAGTCTGAACCAGAGTTCGGGGAAGCTGAATCGAGAGTTCGTGTGTTTATCCACCACAGTTTTGTGGCTACCAGATAACAAATTCGGGATGTTTTTTGTTTTTCCCTGGTTATAAAATAATTTCCCTGATTATAAAAGTAATTCATGCCCATGGCAAAAAAGTTCAGAAAAAACCAAAGACTCCAAAGTAGAAAACAAAGATCTCTTATAATCCCACTGCTGGAGACACTGTTAATATTTTGATGGGCGAGTGTCTTTTTTCTTTTCTTTTTTGACAGAGTTTCGCTCTGTCGCCTGGCCTAGAGTGCATTGGTGTCATCTTAGCTCACTGCAGCCTCAAACTCCTGGGCTCAAGTGATCCACCTGCCTTGGCCTCCCAAAGTGCTAGCATTACAAGCATGAGCCACCATGCCTGGCCTTGATGTCAACTTCCGAGAATAAACTGACTTCATCCCCCTCCCCAGGTCCGCCAGGCCTGTTCAGATTACAAGGCTCCACTGCCTTTGGTCACCTTTGCCTGAGGAAAGATGAACTCTCCACCTGGGGAAATTTTAAAGAGCCAGCTGGTGGTCACATACCACCCGTACCCTTTGACCTGCCTTCTTAGTCTGTCACCATGTCCCAATAAAGGTGATGTTTGGGCTATCACATCTGCCTTTTTATACTTGGGGAAACTGAGGCTTGGAGCAAGAAGTCTCACCCAGGGGCATCCACCATCCCCTGCTGGCTGGGATTGGTGCCGTAGCCTCCTGACCTCCAGCCTAACACCCTTTCCCCAACTCTGCCTCCCTTTGAAACACCCTGGGGACAGTGTCTGTGTCTCCTCTTGGCTTCTTGCACAAAGTTCAGATTCGCCGAAAACTTCTACCTAGTTTCCTAGCATTGCTTCACCCCTCTGGGTCCGGGCTGGCCCCCACTCCTCTGGGCTGTGATATCTACTGTGAATCTTTCAGCCACTGTCAAGCAGAACTCTTTTTTGTGCAGCCTAAAATCCTTTCCATTAACTCTAGCTTCAGTTCCAGAATGGCACGGTGCAATAGAGTAGCCCCTGGCCACACGTGGCTGCTCCATGGAAAGGAAAAATCAAAACTCCAGTCCCTCAGTTGCCCTGGCCACAGTGCAACTGCTCAATGGCCACATGTGACTGGTAGCTAACTAGTTGGGTAGCACAGACATAGAACATTCTTAGCATCGTAGGGAGTTTTATCGGATAACTCTACTCTAAAGCAACCCTGTCAGTCTGGGGGTGTTGCTAGCCCCATTTTATAGATGAAACAGCTGAAGCTCAGAGAAATCACCCCAAGATCACCCAGCTTGAGCTGAATTCAAACCCAGAGGCCTTGTAGACTGGAGACCAATGGCAAAGTACCATGTTTCCCCAAAAATAAGACCTACCCATAAAATAAGCCCTAGCAAGATTTTTAAGCATTTGCGCAATATAAGCCCTACCCCGAAAATAAAACCTAGTGATGGGCGTGGCTACGCAGCGTATATGCACAAACCATGCATTTTGTCACAGAGTGGTAAAGAAGATGAGCAGCCCTTCTCATCTGCCCCATGAGAGCTCTAGTGCTCGACATGAGAGATTGGGACCAATGGTTCTAAAGGAAATAGAGTTGCAAGAAATTCAGGCTGGAATTCGGGATCTAGAGAGTTACGATGATGTTCCAGAAGAAGATGCCTTAACTATATTTGAATAAATGTAGATTGTTGTATTGTACTTAAAAAAAATAACACACCCCCTGAAAATAAGCCCTAGGGTGAGTTCTTGAGGAAAAATAAATATAAGACCGTGTCTTATTTTCAGAGAAACATGGTAGGTGGGTCAACCTTTTCTCAGACTCAGGCAAGATGAGTTCATTTTGTTTCATGCCATGCATGTTATGAATATATACATCTAGCCATCCCAGTGTGCCTGTAAGTGCTATGTGTGTGTCCATGTGTATCTTGGTTTATTAAACCTCAGAGGCAGCCAGTATTCTAATCAAAGTCCACATCACAAACATTTCCACTATCCATATCTTTATCCAAACCCAGAAGTTTTGCACATGAGCATAACGAGTGTCAGAAATGTTTTATTGGTGAAACCAGGGGCTTGTTAATTAGCCTAATAAACATTGGAAAGATGGGCTCCCACAGGTGGGGTTAGCAGTATTCAAATATGTGAATTGGACCAGGCATTGTGACATACACCTGTAATCCCAGCTACCAAGGAGGCTGAGGTTGAAGGTTTTGCTTCAGCCCAGAGAGTTCAAGTTTGAGACCAGCCTGGGCAACATAGCAAGATCCCATCTCTTAAAAAAAAAATAAAAGAGAACGTAACACTTAAACTTTTAAGTGTTTACTATGTATCAGCTCATTTAATCCTCACCAAAAAAACCTCCCCAAACCAAAACCCACCAAATATGTGGATTGGTTAAAATATCTGAGATTCATTTGCATGCACAGATTAGAAAAATAGTGTGTAAATCCTGAGTCATTTTGTGTCTGGCTTTTTGGAGGATTTAGCTTGCCTGCTACCCATAAAGCTTACAGGCTTGACGGGACTCAGAATCCTGGCTTTGAGATACTCACTTTCTTTCTTTTCTGTTTTTTTGAAATGTAATGTGAAGGCTGCAACATAAGCATGGACAGAATGCTGCAGATTCATGCAACTTGCAGGTGTAAATTCTTTTGTGCCTGTGCATCAAGTTTAATGTCTGCCTGGCAGAATTTGGCCTGAGACATTTCATCAGAAGCTGGTAGCCAGATAGAGGAGGTGGCATCTATGTGGCCCCTTGAGTTTTCAAGGAGTAACTGCTAGGTCCCAGAACTCAAAAGTTGTATCAGACATGCTTTGAGTACAAGAAGTGGGGCTTACCTGTGTCTGTTGACATTGAAAGATTGCATGGTCTCAAATTCCATTTTATAACCTGGCCGAGGCTTGGGGGCTGCCTCTGGCTGAGTTCTAGTCACAATTCTACCTGCTTGGGGACAGGTAGTGATAAAGCCCCCCCCCTCCCCTGCTCAAGCAGACACTGCAGGAAGGAGGCGCCTCAACGAAACCACAGTCAGCCGGGACAATCGGTGAAAGCCTCAATTTAATTGGAGACAAGATGGAAGGATCATCGATCAACAGACCGAATTATTGATCGCCGAAGTGGACAACACACAAGCAGCTCACAGGGTCCTGCACCCACCCTGGGGAGAGGAGCCCTGATTGGGGGTGGGGTCCGTCTCACCAGTCACCCCCTGGCTCCTGGGGAAGGGGGGAGGTGGCAGGTTCTGCCCAGCCCTCACCCCCTGTGATGACACGACTTCCCTTAAAAACAGCAGCGGTAGTGAGTCCACCCGTCCCCGGGACTATGGTACAATTTGTATAATACAGCAGGAGTGGAGTCTCTCTTTCCGGAGACCCCCTCCCTACCTTCCTGACGGGGTTAGCCAGGGAAGGGCAAGTTTATTTTCCCTTTTTGCCTCTGTAGAATAATTTACAAACCAACCTTACAGTTATGTACAAAAAAGAAAAAAGAAACAAAAAAGAAAAAGTATGAACGAAAAGAAAACAAAGATAAAGCCCACTCCGGTTGCCGGCTGGGACGGAAACTACTTTCGCTACAAAAATGAACCCTGTACAGCATCGTGGGGGGGGGAGGTAGGGGGGTTTCTCCCCACTGGAGGAGGGGGACAGACAGATGGAAGGCTAGGGAGAAATTGGGGGCTACAGTACCGTGTGCTCAGATTGGGTGGGGGCAGGCAATGAATGAGAAAGCCCCTGCTCTGCCTGGTGGCAGAACCAGGCCGAGGGGTGTGGGGCTGGGGGCTCAGGGCTGGGGAGGGGATCTTTCCTTCCAAACAGTCCCCCATGGCTTGGAGAAAAATGGCCTTGCATCTATCTGTTGTATTGCTCAGGGGCTAGCGGAGGGGTGGAGGGTGGCGGGGAGAGGATCGGCAAGGCAAGGTTGGGCCATTACTTTGGTGGCAGGGTGGGAAGGGTTGCCCAGGATGGGGGACGAGGGTATACACCATTATTGCTTCCTCCTAGGGCAAAGGGTCAGGGGCCATGGTCAGAGTCTGGAAGGGAGTAAGGAGGATGCTGGGAAAGAGGGGGACAGCCAGGATGGGGGCTCGGGGCCTGCACCCAAGGTGCAGGTGGGAGCCACTGCAACCCCCTTCTCCTATGGCCATGGAAGTCATTAAGGCAGAAACAAGAGGACAAGCAGCTGGAAGGGGGGAGTGGTGTGTGTGCGGATCAGAACCGCCCCCCCCCAAAAAATGGAGAAAAGTCAAAGTGAACCCAAAGTGGAAGGGGAAAGGGGGTGGCGAGCAGGGGGGTTCAGGCCAAAGATCCTTCTGAAGACGCCACTCCCTGCGTCCTAAAGTGAACAGCTCCCCTGGCTCACTGACCCCCTAGTCAGTATTGCCAGGGTTGTGCAAAATGAGGTGGAAGACTTTTGTTGGGGGGGGGGGACAAGGAGCCAGGGAGGGGCTGGAGCTGGGGCCTCCCAGAGTGAAACCCGCCCCCACCACCACCCAGCCCTGCCCAGAATGGCTTTTCCTGGCTGGCTTCGAGAGACCCTCCAAAATTCAGAAGAAAAGCCTAGAATGAGGTGCCACAGCCTGTTGGGCCCAGGTGCAGAGGTCTAAGAGGCCCGGAAGACTCAGCCTTGAACTTGAACTTAGGGGACAGATGGGGATGGGGGTGGGGAAATAAGAGGTGAGGGGTTTGGAGGTGGAAAAGGAGAACCAGGAACAGGAGCGTCTACAGTTGCTGTGTTGCATCCTTTTTTTTTTTTTCTTTTTTTTTGTTCTTTTTCTAAAAATGTTACAATTAAAATTCAAAAAATAAAATCCCTTCCGGGACCTCAGCCCCTCGTTCCCCAGCCCCCACCTCCAAAAAAGGGCCCCATGGGTGGGGGCGGGGGGAAAGGGGAAAAAAAGAAAAGAGAAAAAACCCCACTTTTCTGTTTTCTTTTTTCTCAGGAGGGCCGAGTGTCTTTGAGGCAGCGGAGGAGGAGGTGGTCGTGGGGGCAGGTGGGGACAGGGGAGCAGGGAGGGCCACAGGGAGCAGGGGCTAGGGCTCAGGTGGGGTCTCCGCCTGAGTCCCAGCTGCCAGGAGCTGGGAGTGTCAGGGGGTCCTCCCCAGACGTCCCTGTGCAGGCACTGCAAGCCCTCCTGGCAGCCTGATGCTCTCTTTGGGCCCCCACCTCGGCCGCCGTGGAGGGGAGGCCCGGGAGGCCCGGGGCCTCCTCTGAAATGGACGGGGTCCTCAAGGCAGGCGGAAGGGGGCTTCCAAGACACAGGGCAGGGGGGCTGCTGCCGCTTACGGCATCCGCCGATCCCTCCTGGCACGTGGGCTCCTCCAGGGCTGCAGGTGCCCGGCCTTGTGAGTGTGGTTGCTCCATCACATACACCTCCTCTACCTCGATCTCTGGGGACACGTCCTGTTCCTCTGCTGAGAATGCAGGCTGCGCTGTGGTCTCATCCGGAGCCGGGGATCCTTCCTCGGTGGTGGACCATCCCTGGCCTTCCATCACATCCTGGGCCGGGGACAGTATCTGGGCTGCAGATGTTTCCTCCTCCTCTTCCTCCTCCAGCGTCAGCTCAAACTGGAACTTGTCAGGTGGGGGTGGGTGGCCTGGCCCGCCTGGCTCCTCCTCTGGTGGTGGCGACGGACTCTGCCGGATGGCACTGTAGTACCAGTCCCGGTTGTCCTCCAACGTGTCCAGGATCTCCTGGGCATCCGGGTGCACGAGGTCCGCCCATGTCTCCCACAACGGGTGCACGATGTAGTCGATGAAACCCACCTGGGGGAGGGGGGAGACGGTATAAACAGCTGGCCCCTGGGGCAGATGGCACCACTGTGTCATGGGGAGTAATAAAATGAAAAGCATGCTTGTACCATTTGACACAGCCATTTTGCAACGCCCTGGAAAAATTTGTGCAAGAAAAAAAGTCATATATGAGATGTAAACAAAAACTGGAAACACCTCCATATAGACGGCCACTGAGGATTAGTTAAAAAACAAAAACCAGCCTGGGCAACATAGCAAGACTCCTATCTCTAGAAAAATTAAAACAAAATTAGCCGGGCATGGTAGCTCACACTTGTTGTCCCAGCTACTCAAGGAGGCTGAGGCAGGAGGATTACTTGAGCCCAGGAGTTTGAGGCTGCAGTGAGCTATGATCACACCACTTGCACTCCAGCCTGGGTGACAGAATGAGACCCTGTGTCTTAAAAAAAAAAAATAATGGTACATCACAGATATTCATTATGGTATTTTTTGCAAGAAAGGGACACTAGAAATAACTTCATGGGCTACTGCTGCTCAGATACCACTGCTTCTGGTCAGTGACAGCACCTTGATTTTTCTTGTGGGAGGAAGTGGATCCAGCTAAAACCTACATTTCCCAGGATCCTTTGCAAAGGGATGGTGGCCATGTGACCACCTGTAGATGGAAGATGCTGGGGGCTGCCTCTGCTGGCAGAGGCGTTTCCCCACTGGAATGTAGCCAGAATGGCTGGAGCTTTGACAACATCTGTGACCACAAGAGGCCTTCCTGAGGACGAAAGCCCCAGGCCTGGAAGGATAGACACGTCGAACCAAGAAGGCTGGGTTTCTTCAGGCAGGACAGAAAATGGAGAGGCTGAGAAAGTCTCCTGTCACACTTTAGGGCTTTCAGAGCCTGTACCTGAGACTTCTCCACAGAGGCCGTGTGCTTGTCGCACATGGGGCTGATCTCCATGCCGCGTTCACGCTCACGGTCGCCCTGCTGGAAGAACTCGGCCATGATGCGGTCTGTCCACTGGCGGTACAGCTCCAGTGGCTTGGTGGGGTTGCTGAGGTCCGCACAGTGCACCATGTTCCGAAGGACCTGCATGGGGTGGGGGGACGGGTGGAGGACCTTCAGAGGCTGTGCCCCGGTGCGGTCTGGAACCCCAAGCTTATCTCCCACCTGGAAAGGGGGTCGGGGTGTGGAGAGAAGAGGGAAGAGAGGAGGTGGGGAGAGATGGAGAGAGGTGGGGACAATGTGGGGGGAGATGGAGAGAAGGGTCCAGTCTCCTTATATGGTGGTGGTGGGGGCACCTGGATGCGGTCAGAGTAGTTGTCCAGCAGGAGGACCCCCGAGCTGGTCACTTTCTTGGTCTCCACCATGGTCTTCAGGTCAGCCAGGAGGGTCATGTGCTTGGACATGTCTGTGGCCAGCACCTGTGGGCAAGGGGGCGTCAGAGGGGCCACTGAAGCCCACCCACCGGACCAACCAGGTTTCAGAGGGTTCCTTTGGGACTCAGAGCTGCCCCTCCCCAAAGCCCAGGACTCGAAGGCTTCCTTTTTCACTCTGTCCCTGTTCCCACTCCTGCCACGCCCACCATGTCGATGACCATCTTTCGCAGGCTCTGCCGCTGGCGCTTGGTGAGGTTCTGGAAGATGTCGCAGTTGTCCTCCTGCAGCAGCTTGAAGCCCACGGCCAGGTGGTGATTCTCGAGCACCGACTCATCGTTGTACATGAGCGCCAGCTCGGAGTCTGCGGCCCAGGCCTGGCAGTCAGGGGAAGGCCCACGTGGGCAGCTCCGCCCCAAGCTTGGCAGGCCCCGCCCCGCCCCAACGCAACCCAACCCAACCCAGCCTGGCAGGCCCCGCCCTTGCCCCCAAACAACCCAGCCAATCCCGCCCCCAGCCTGGCAGGCCCCGCCCTTGCCCCCCCCAAACAACCCAGCCAATCCCGCCCCAAGCCTGGCAGGCCCCGCCCCTGCCCCACCCCAACCCGGCCGATCCCGCCCCCAGCCTGGCAGGCCCCGCCCTTGCCCCACCCCCAACAACCCAGCCAATCCCGCCCCCAGCCTGGCAGGCCCCGCCCCCGGGGACGACCACTCACTGGTGTTGATGAGGAACTGGTTGGAGACCCCAGGGTGATCCACGTCGTGAATGGCAGCCGCGAACAGCGCGGCAAGAATCTCTAGGTCCGTAAACACGGCCTAGGAGCAGAGAGACAGACGTTAGAATGATGGACATGAGACAGGGCAAAAGAGGGGTGAGGAGGTCAGAGTAAGATTGGGGTAGGGGGGAGTCAAGAAAGGAGTTCCAGCCTGGGCAACATAGTGAGACCCCCGTCTCTACCAAAAACAAGAAAAATTAGCTGGGTGCCTGTTGTCCCAGCTACTCAGGAGGCTGAGGCAGGGAGATGGCTTGAGCCCAGGAGTTGGAGGTTGCAGTGAGCTGTGATGACACCACTGCACTGCAGCCTGGACGACAGAGTAAGACCTTGTCTCAAAAAATAAACAAAAATCCCAGGACTGATTCTAAAGGAAAATAAAAAAACTCCAACCAAACAAATAAAAAGCTCCAAACAAACAAATTAGGAGTCTGGAGAGAGAGATGAGGAATAAAGAATGGGGTCACAGAGAAACGGAGGACACAGGATCAGAGAGATAAGCAGGACATTGGAGATGGGCAGTTAGTGACACAAAGAGAGCAAGGGTTCGGGGAGACAGGGCAGGTGGCAGGCGCTCACATCCAGCGCGGGCGTGGCCAGCAGCACGTGGGTGGACTGCAGCACGTCGGCCGCGTGCAGGCTGTTGTGGTAGGCCACGTCGCCGTGGTAGTGGTCCTCCAGCGTCAGCATGTATGTCACCATCGTGTCCACAGGGATGTGGAATTTCTTCAGCAGGTCCCGCTCCTGAGGACCAGCAGGGGCAGGGTAGTGACCTGCCCTGTCACGCCTCAGTGCCACCCCCCATGCCTTGTCCCGTGCACGCCCGGGCCCATCCCCCACTGCCCGCATCACCTGGAATATCGTATACATGATGCAACTTAGGGAGCGACCTCCCGCATAGTCCGACACACAAAAGATGTTGAGGCCCCACTTGTTCAGGTTCTCCAGCTCCTGGGGGACATGAAAGGCCAGAGGTCAGGAGCCTGCATGGCCCAGGGCCCTTCGAGTACATTCCATAGGACTTGGGAGCCCTGGTCTGAAGGGAGTGCCATTACTGCTCACTCAGTGGGTGATATGTTCAACAGCATAGCTCTGACCAGACCTATGTCACTGGCCTGTGCACCAATCCCCCAGTGGCTGGGATGTTGTCTGCAAGGCTCATGGCTACCCTTTTCTCCAGAAAACTCTTGCCCCCATGGGAGCTGCTGGAAGGGGTGATGCTGCCCACCTCTGGGGGCAGCCCCCAGACAATCACTGATATGGGGACTCCAGCTGAGACTCCTTCCTTGCTTGGTTTCATTTTTTCTTTCTTTTTTAAAGAGACAAGGCCTTGCTCTGTCACTCAGGGTAGAGTGCGGTGGTGCAATCATGGCTCACTGCAGCTTTGAACTCCTGAGCTCAAGCGATCCTCCTGCCTCAGCCTCCCAAGTAGCTGGGACTATGGCACTATCACACCCAGGTAATTTTTCTATTTTTTGTAGAGACAGGGTCTGGCTATGTGGCCCAGGCTGGTCTTGAACTCCTGGCCTCAAGCAATCTCCCACCTCGGCCTCCCAAAGTGCTGGGATTACAGGCGTGAGCCACTGCGCCTGGTCTGGGCTTCCTTCCATTCTTCCTTAACCTCCTTCTTCCTGAAGCCCCTCTCCATAAAGCAGGTACCCCCATAAATTTTCATCTCAGCCTCTGCTTCCAGGGAACCTGGCTTAACACAAGACCCAACATCCAGTCCTCCTTTGGGCCCCAGGGGACCCCCGCCCCACTCCAGCCCAGCCCCTGCCCATTTCCCACACACTTGTGCCAGGAGCTCTTCTTGGTCTGTCTTCACCCCGAAGCGGGGGATGCTAGAGTTGTTCAGGCTGCTGTGCGTCAACTTTTTCACCCCTGTGATCTGAGACATGGGCTGGAGGTGTGGCACAGGGGGCGGGGGCTGCTGGGAGGGTCTCTGTCGCGGTGCTTGCTGCTTGTCTCGCTCCTTCATTGTGGGTGATGGGATCTCTACTTCATTCTGTTTGTCTGCAGAAGGTGGGGGCAAAAGCGTTGGGCACCTCCTGACCTCCACCAGCCCCAGGGGGCTCCCCTTATCCCTCTAGCCCTCTGCCATGTACTGGGAAGCCTCACCCGAAAGGACAGACACCTTCTGGGTGTCACGCTGATGGCTACTCAAAGGCTGGAAGCCAGAGGGGACATAGGAATTCTTCCGGGAGGTGTCGGGCTGGAATGGGGACCCTGGAGCGGGCCCGGGGCTGTGGAATGTCCCCAATCCCATCACCAGGTTTGACTGGAGGGTGGCAGGGGAAGTCAGGAAGTGGGGTGGGGAAGCTGGGGAAAGCCGCTGCCTGCCAGGGACACCCAGGGAACGGTCTAAGGTGGGGAAGACATCCCCATGGTGGCCAAGACTGCTGGTTGGGGGGGGCCTTGCTGAGATGAGAGAGGGAACGGTGGTCTCTGGCTCCATGGCCCCCCCCCCTTGGCACCACCTTGCCTGGGGCCCAGCCCCAGGCACACTTTTCCTGACCTTTCAGGAGCTTCCAGAGCCCTCCAAGGCCACCCATTGTGACCTGGGGCTGCCAGTCAATGATGGGGCCTACTGGGGTTATTTGCATGCCGTGCTCCCATTGGCTGGATCTTCAGAATTCTGAGACATAGCACGCCCTCATTGGTAGGAGCGTTCAAAACCTTGAACACATTTCTGGAGCTTGTGTGGGCGGCTCCGGAATTGGGACCCTTTTGGGTTTTGGTGGTAAATCATGAGTTTGGGTTTTGGCAGTAAATTGTGAGGATCAAATTTTCCTGAGTTTAGGGGGATATCCTTAGCTCGGAGGATCTTGGATTAGAGGTTAGGATGACTTTGAGGTACCCATGAGCTTAAGAGTTCCAATTAATTTGAGATAGTCTACTCTATTTGGGGTTCCATTGAGTTAGGAAATTCTCCTAAATTTAGGGAATCTCTTACGGGTGCTTAAGCTTGAGAATCCTATTGAGTTAGGGAATCTAAAGTTTTGAGAGTCTACTGAATTTGGTGTGGGGTTCATATGAAGTTTGGGAATTCTACTGAATTTCAGGGGCTTTTCAGCTTGGAAGTTGGCTAAAGTTTGGGGATCTTTTTTGGGCTCTGAAGTACAGAGCTTCTCTTAAATTTAAGAACCCTACTGAGTTTGGGCATCTCTCTTGATTTTGGGGGAGTTTTCCTGAGTTCGGGGCGTCTAATCCAAGTTTGTTGATTTTATTGAATTTGGTGTTCTACTGAGTTCAGGAGGCTTTTCAGCTAGGAGGTTTTTTTGTTTTTGGGTTTTTATTTATTTATTTTTTTTTTGATACAGGTCTCCCTCTGTTACCCAGGCTAGAGTGCAATGGTATAGCTCACTACAGCCTCAGACTCCTGGGCTCAAGTGATCCTTTTGCCTCAACCTCCTGAGTAGCTGGGACTACAGGCATGCACCACTATGCCTGGCTAAAGTTGTTAATTTTTTGTAAAGATGGGGTCTTGCTATGTTGCCCAGACTGGTCTCAAACTCCTGGCCTCAAGTGATCCTCCTGCCTCAGCACCCCAAAGAGCTAGGATTATAGGCATGAGCCACTGAGCCTAGCCTCAGCTGGGAGGCTTTTAAAAGTTTAAAAATTCTATTTGAGTTTGGAGGTCTCTTGGGGTCTTAAGAGATCCATTGGAGTTCCACTGAGTTTGCAGGGGGTTTTAAGCTCATAGATGTTTTCAAATGTGGGATTCTATAGAAGTTGGGGTCCTACTGAGTTTGGGGGCTTCCCAAGTATGGGAGTTCTTGAGTGTGGTTACTTTAATCTTTGGGGATTTAAGAGTCTGGGTCCCTGGAAAAATATAGGCGATAAGACCCAGGGTCGGGGGCAGCCTCCTCCAGCCCCCCCACCCCACGTGCTGCCCCTCACTCACCCAGGAATGTTGTGGAAATGTACTCTGACACCTGGTTTCCTGACCTGCTCATTTCTGACAGGTGCGTGAGTTCACGGTTCAGCATCCTCTTGAACTAAGGTGAAGGAGCCAAGAAGGAAGGGATGATGGGGGAATCACAGAGTGTGTGGGGGGGTGTCAGTCCCTCCCAAAACACTCCTGAAGACCCCATGGGTCCCTCCTAGTTCTCTGCTCAGCCAGCAGAGCCCTTACCAGGCCGCTAGAGGGGAGGGTCAGCCCTCCCTCCCCTCCCATTTCCGGATGGGGGTCCCCAGGCTTGGGGGGGTTCTAGATCAGCACACCCCTCCCTGCCTGAGGAAAGAGGGGCTCCCCTCCCCATTCAACCAAGAAGGAGCCAGAGGGGCACCTGTGGAAGGGAGGGGCTCCTGCGTAAGAGGGAGCCAATGGAGTTGCAGGAGAATCCCGTCGCCATGGCGATGGGAGTCTCCTTAGCAACTCCCCCTCCAACCAGCAGCTGAGCTGGGGGAAAGGGGGGCAGGCCAGCAGCCCCTTAACCCTTGCTTTCCCAGAGCTACCCCTGGCCCATGTCATGCCAGATGTGGTCCACAATCCTGGGGGTCTTGACTCCATCCCCCAGCCCAGTTTGGAAGAAGAGAACACAGTACTCAAGCTCTGGGGGAAGAAGAGGTTTGGCCGGGGCAGAAGAGAATGGAAACCCCAGTCTGTTCACCCAGGGGCTGGGGAAGGGGGGGGTTCCCATAATAGCCCCCTCTCCCCCAACCCCAGGGAGGTGAATGGACACACAGATGAATGGCGTATACCCCATATTGGGCTTGAGGGCCCCTCTTGGGCCACCCCATATCACTTGTCACAGGCCTCTGCTGTGACATTGTGCCTGGAGGAAAAAGGGCATCAGCTCCCCACCCCCAAGCTCTGCCAAGGCACCCCCAAAGCAGGAGCAGACTGTGTCAGGGACGCTGGGCAGGAAGGGTGAGCCCGTATGGCCCATGCTGGGATGGGCACCCACTCCTCTGTCGGAGACCCTGGGCACACAGAAAGACACACACACACACACACACACACACATGGACCCACAACGTCTCACACAACTGCACACAGAGTCCCAGGCTCCCAGTCCTCTACAGCGTTGCACAGCCCAGACACACAAATCAGAGGGCACACGGCAAGGCAGCCAGTGACATTCGGGGTCACATGCCCCAGAAACATCAGGCAGCTCCGGGCTCGCAGACACGGCCCAACACACGACACCGCACTCGGAACCATCTGATCTCCGACACAGGGCCACGCCATGGCCCAGGCAAACAACCATATGGTCAGGTGGACACACACATCGCAGACACAACACACATCCAGGCCTGACACAGTCACACCCATCAGGAGACCCAACACACCCCCCCAGAGAGTCACACACCCCCAACTACCCGCCATCCACGCCCAGCCCTGGGCCACACACAGTGACAGTCACAGGCTTCATCTCCAGGCTACTCACGTGCACAGCTGGACACACAAGCCCACATCAGGAGCTAGCGGGTCTGGCCCCGCTGGCCTGGGGCTCCTGCCCACCCTCCACCCTGTGTCCCCCTACCTGGTCCCACCAGCCCACCAGCCACGGCTTGGAGCAGGTCTCGCAGAAGAAATCCACCAAGGGCATCTTGGAGCCTTAGCCCCCCTCGGGGCTGCCGGACGCAGAGGCTGGGCTTGGGGAGGCCCGGGGTTAGCAGCCACGGGGGAGGGGGGGTTGCTGGGTGGGTGGGTAGAGAAGGGGGAGCCGCGGAGGGGCCTGGGCCGGCCCAGCAGGGCTGGGGGCTCCCTTCCCCTCCGCGCTCCCGGTGGCAGCCCTGGTTACATGGTCTGCCAGCCCCCAGCCCTGATGGGCCCCCCGGAGGCAGTGGCTGGAGGCGGTGGGGGGCCCCTGCCCATGGAGGGGGACAGGGCAAGGGTCCCGAGAGGAGGCTGCGGAGGCTCGGGGCTCCGTGTGTGTGTGTCCGTGTGTGTGCGTGTGCGTGCTCACTGCAGCACTGGCAGGCTGCATGCGACGTCAGGTGGTGCTGGGGGTGGGGGGGGCGTTAAAGGGGCATCAGAGCCCACAGGCCTCAGCCAGAACCCCGGGGGGGGGGGAGCTGCCCCTGTGAGGACACGTCCCCTCCATGAACACACCCAGAGATGGAAACACACATCCAGCCACTCCATACACCCACAGACACAACAGACATCCTGAGATGTTCCACGGACACAGACACACACCCAGACACTTGACACTCAAACGCACAATCGAACACACACAGATACCCAAATGCTTTTAGTCCCACACTTACATCATGCACACGTGGGCACGCGCACACACACACCTGCATGCAGTGACACAAATGCCGTTAGACATGCCCCTTCCAAGGACATAGATCCACACCCAGCACACACCTAGGGACAAACACCTAAGATTCCAGCCACACTTACAGATACACACTCAACACACCCACAGACACACTTTCAAGCCAACACAAATATCCTTATGCCCCTGGACACAGACATACCCCGACATCCATAAGGGAATACTCACACTCGCAAATGCACAAATACACACACACACACACACACACACCATTGCAGAAATACCTGCAGACCCCATACCCAGAGACACAGTCAAAATTTCAGATGCTTGACCCATCCTTGGGGACACAGTCGCTTTTGGACTTGCATGTTCCCAAACAAGCCTTCACCACCCACTGACATATGTACCCCCCAACACAGACACCCCCACTTGCAAATTATTTCCTGATAGGCACCCACCCACGAGGGCTGCCACCACGCTGTGCAACTCCAGGAGGCATCATTCAGACTGCCTACTTTCTGAATGGTGTCCCCTGCAGTTGTGCAGTGCATGGTCTACACAACTGTACATGGAAGGCTTATAGCCTCTCCTGCAGCCCTGCAAACACACGCACAGTCATAAAGACACTGAGATACACACTCAGATTCTGACCTGGACCAACCCATACCTGCAGACACAGCTCACACAGTTAACCCTGCATAATCACCTGTAGACACCCCCCCACACACACACAGGTACACACCTGTGTGCCACTCCTCGGCGTCAGCTCAGAACACACCAGTGCTGCAAATGGGTAGCTGCCAAATCAACAGCTACACAGACCCATAGCCACAGATGCACCCACAGATCACAAAAGCATACAACCTTCTGGGGTTAGACGGTGGTCACCTACTGACATACCTACAACCAGAGGCACACCCCCCCACACACACACCAGGCTCCTCCATCCCTGGGGAAAGTCAGAACACACAGGGAGCTACAAATCTTGAAACTGCCACCCAAGGGTAGGGTTGGGAGCGTCCAGGGAATGGCCTCATCCCATTGGCCCTACCCAGGGATTGGCCCCGCCCTCATCAG
The DNA here is from genome assembly GCA_008750895.1 of Mirza zaza. Lineage (NCBI taxonomy): Eukaryota > Metazoa > Chordata > Mammalia > Primates > Cheirogaleidae > Mirza > Mirza zaza. Next base: position 70,760 of record VSMD01068031.1, read on the forward strand.
CCACACCCAGTGGTCAGCTCTGCCCACAGACCCAATCTTATGGTTGGTTGGCTCCACCATAGCCCCGCCCCATCAGTCCCACCCAGGAATTGGCCCCATCCTATAGGCCTTACCCAGTGATTGGCCCCGCCCCAACAGCCACGCCCAATGGTTATTCCCACCCACAGGTCCAATCAAGCAGTTGGCTCCACCCACCACGCCCAACTGGCTCCACCCCCACCAGCTCTGCCCAGGGGTCTGCCCCGCGCCACCTGCACACCTTGTGGGAGGCCATCTCGCTGACAGAGCGGTAGGTCTGCATGGTCTCCAGCTGCTCCAGACACCAGTCCAGCTCCTCCAACGTCTCCCGGGCCAACTGCTGACACGTCTCCTCTGGGGAAGGGGCGGCTGGCGTGGTGACTGAGAAGGTCTACAGGCAGACCCCCAGAGCCCCCAGCCTGTGGTGACAGCCCGCCAGGTGAGTGGAGTGCTGGGGAAGGAGCTGAGACAGCCACTGGGGGTGAGGGACCCCCCACTTGGGCAGCAAGAGGGGCCCTTTCCCACCCCCCAGGGCTTAGCTACCTGAGAGCGTGGCCTTGCAGACAGGGGTTGGGCCACCCAGCGGGGACCTCCTGCAAAGAAATGGGGCTCCAATGTCAGCCTGGGCACCCCTAGATCCCTCCCTCCCCCTCTCCATGAACAGTGCTAATTCTCCTTTTTCTTAGTGCTCACTGTTGTCCCAGGCGTGGTGCCATGTCCTCTGCCTGCAGCCTCTCAATGACCCCCAGCAGATCCCATTTTACAGATGAGGAAATTGAGGCTGATCTGAATTATGGTCAGGTCTCTGCTCCCTTGACTGTAGCCCTCAAATTCCTCCAACCCTCTAAGGATGGCTCTGTCCCTCATCCCCAGAGGGACTGGCAGCTCTCAGCCACAGTCCCTAAATAATAATTATTTCTTTATTATCTTTCCCTAAAATAATAAGAACCACTCCTATCTATTGAGCACTTATTATGTGCAAGGCAGTGTTCTAGCATTTGCTGTATACCAGACTCCTCTAGCAGTTATCTAAGGGGGGCATTATTTTAATTCTGCCTTTACAGAGGGGGAACAGAAGCACCACAGGATGTCATTTGCCCAGCAAATTGGGGTCAGGGCCCTGAGTGGCCCTGGGATTGGGGCTGTGGCCTCACCACTGTGCATCTGGACTCCTGCGTCTTTATTTATACAAGCTTCTGGTCTTAGGCCCTTGAGCCACAATGGCTCTCTGGCTCCGAAGGATTTGTTGGCCAAATAGAAGTTCAGAGAGGTCAAGAGCCTGCCCAAGGTCACTCAGTGTGGCTTAGAGTTGGACCCAGGTGTGCTCGGCCTCATGATCATGGGGGTTGGGGCCCAGGCTCCACTTACTTGTTGCTGGGAATGGGCACATTGGTCAGGAGAGAGAAGTTGCTGCGGACGCTCCGGAGACTGGCCAGCACCTGGGGAGGACAGGAGCGGTGAGTGTCTGCCCAGAGCAGCAGCAGCGGGGCCGGGCCCTGTCCCCGAGTGGAGGGAAGGGTTGGAGCCCCTTCCGTCCCCAACCATCTGGGGAAGGAGGTCTCACCTGGGCAAACGGCGTTACGATGAGGTCCTCGGCGTGCCTGCAACCGAGCACAGTGGCAAGTGAGGGGTCCCCAGAGAAGCGGCTCTGTGAGGGCTGGGCCCAGGGAGGGGACCCCATGGGGCTGGGGGAGAGGGCACTGGTCCCGCATAAGGGTGGATGTGCTTCCAGAGCTGGCCGAGGAGGGAGGGTGGCTGGGGTGGGTGGGGGGAGCAGAGGACAGGAAAGCGACTTAGGGGGCTGAGGTGGGCACCTCGCTGGGTGGGGGCGGAGCCTAGGAGACCCACCAAGAGCAGATGAGGCTGAGCAGGTTTAGGGAGCACTCACACCTCCGCAGGTGGCCATGGGGGGGTTGGGGGGGCGGGCTGGAGGGGGGGCTTGCTCACGCCTCGCTGGTGACTGATGAGTTCCGGGACATAGTCTTGGGTGACATGTCATAGTCGCTGTCGGAGCGGTACAGGAAGGACTCCCGGCGCTGGCTGGTGGCCGCCCCGGCGTGCAGCACGAGCCCCGGGCTCGCCTGCGAGTCCATGGGGCTGCGGCCCGGAGACGGCGTCGGCCCATTCTCCCCCTCGAAGCTACAAGAGTCGGGTGGGAAAAAGGGTCAGGGGCTGCTGACATGGTTTCAGGGAAGCCAGGAAGTTTCTGGCAGAGATTGGGGGGCAGATGGAGGATGTTAAGGAGAAGCAGACACCCCCAAAGACATGGGAGGGCATTGCAGAGATCAAGCACCTGCTGAGGACCCATGTGCATCAGTCCTCATTGCTGGTTCTGGGGGCCCCCCTAAGGCCAAAAGTTGTGGGCTCATCCAGTCTCCTTTGCACCTCGAATCCTCCTCGCAGCCCAAATCCACCCAGAATCTGTCCATTTCTTACCTCCTCCTGCATTCCCCAGTCTATTCCCTCCATGGCCACCAGAGGGGGCTTGTGTACAACTGAGTGATGTCAAGTCTCTGCTCAGAACAGTCTATGGCTCACACTTTGCTCAGAGCAAGAACCACAGTCCCCACCGCAGTACCTAAGTCTTGCCCCGTGACCTCCCCGTCTCTCTTCCCACTCACTCTACTCCAGCCTCCTCGCTGTTCCCTAAACATTGTGTACGTGGTCCTGCCTCAGGGCCTTTGCACAGGCTGTTTCTCCTGCCCAGATGTCCAATGGCTCCTCTTTCACTTCTTTCAGTTATTAGCGAAAATGTCACCTCCTCAGAGAAGCCTTTCCTGCCCAACCCATCTAAAATTTCAGCCTCTGCCCTGATGTTTCCTATTTCCCTTCCTTAAAAAAAAATTAAAAAATAAAAAGGCCAGGCGTGATGACTCACGCCTGTAATCCTACTACTCAGTGATGATGAGGCAGGAAGATCACTTGAGGTCAGGAGTTTGAGACCAGACTGAGCAAGAGCGAGACCCCGTCTCTACCAAAAACAGAAAAATTAGCGGGGAACGATGGCATGCCTGTAGTCCCAGCTACTCAGGAGGCTGAGGCAGGAGGATTGCTTGAGCCCAATAGTTTGAGGTTGCTGTGAGCTGTGATGATGATGATGATACCATTGCATTCTACCCAGGGTGACAGGGCAAGACTCTGTCTCAAAAAAGAAAACACAAAACAAAACAAAACAAAAAACCCAAAACCCCAAAAATCATCCTACTTAAGTGACATAATCTATATTTTATTTATCTTTACTATTTAACTTCCCTTCTAAAACTAAGCTCTGTGGGGCAGAGATTTTTGTCCACTTTGCTTACTGCTGTGTCCCTGGGACCAAGAATGTGGCCTGGCATACAATGGACACCCAAAGAATCATTAAACGTATGAATGAATGAATGAATGAACTGGATTGTGCTATGCCATGGTCGGGGCAGACCTCTATGAAGAGGTGACATGTCAGCAGGTCCTGAAGGATGAGAAGGAGCCAACCACGAGTCAGGAGGTGGCAGAAAGCACTCCAGGCAGAGAGAACAGCAAATGCAAAGGCCCTGGGGCAGGATTTGATTTTTCTGCTGTGGCTGGAGCGGAGATACAGACAAGGACGGTGACAAGGTCACAGCTACAGAGAGGATAGAAATCGTCCCTTTCCATTTGTTTGTCTCCTTATTATTAAGATTTAAGGGTTCATTACATATTCTAGATACAAGTCCTTTATCATATATTTTTCTCCCAGTCTGGAGCTTGGCAGTGTCTTTTGCAGAGCAGAAGTTTCACAGTGACTTATTTGGGGTGAGAGTTGTTTGTTTGGTTTTTATAAATAAAGTCTCACTTTGTCACCCAGGCTGGAGTGCAGTAGCACAATGATAGCTCACTGCAGCCTTGAACTCCTGGGCTCAAGTGACAGTCCTCCTGCCTCAGCCTCCTGACTAGCTGGGACTACAGGCACAGATCACCACACTTGGCTAATTTTTTCTATATATTTTCAGTTGTCTAGCTAATTTCTTTCTATTTTTAGTAGAGACGGGGTCTCACTCTTGCTCAGGCTGGTCTCGAACTCCTGAGCTCAAAGGATCCACCCACCTCGGCCTCCCAGAGTGCTAGGATTACAGGCGTGAGCCACCGTGCCTGGCCCCACTCTGTTTCCATGTTGGCTGTCTGGCCCTGGGAACATTTGCTCTCACTGATGGAAGACGCTCTAATGAGGGTCAAGTAGGCAGAGGGCAACTTGGTCAACGTTTTGGTCAGAGGAGTCAAAAGATCTGGGTTCGAATTCTGATCTTATTGTGTGCCAAGAGCTAATCACTCTCCAATCTGAGCCTAGTTTCTTCACTTGGAAAATTAAGGCAATGAAGTCTTCCTGATTCCCCAGATTGGGCCAGAAAAAAGATTCAATATATAGAAACTGGGATTGCTGTCTTGGTCTAGGAGAATTCAAATTTATTTCTTAGCAGTGGGACTATTCCAATAAAATCTTGGCCCCTCGATGGGTAGGATTAGAAAGGAGAGGTTTCCTATCCTCTCTTCCTCCCTCGTCCAACCCACTCAGAGCACAGCCTGAACTTCACCACTGGCCAGTCTAACCCCCAAGACCATTCAACGGGAAAAGGACAGTTTTTTCTTATTTATTTACTGAGACAGGGTCTTACTCTGTTGCCCAGGCTAGAGTGCAGTGGCATCATCATAGCTCACAGCAACCTCAAACTCCTGGGCTCAAGTGACCCTCCTTCCTCAGCCTCCCAAGTAGCTGGGACTACAGCCACCATGCCCTGTTAATTTTTAAATAGTTTGTACTTAATGCCACTGAAGTGTATACTCAATAAACAATTAAAATGGTACATTTTATTATGTGTATTTTTCCACAATAAAAAACCTTCATATTCCCAGGTGTGATGTGTGCTAAGAGAAAAAGAAAATTAAATTAATAAATAAAAAAACCCAGAAAAATAAATAAATAAAAAACTTCATAGAGGCTGGGTGCAGTGGCTCATGTCTGTAATCCTACCACTCTGGGAGGTCGAGGTGGGAGGATCCTTTGAGCTCAGGAGTTTGAGACCAGCCTGAGCAAGAGCGAGACCCCATCTCTACTAAAAATAGAAAGAAATTAGCTGGGCAACTAAAAACATATAGAAAAAATTAGCCAAGTGTGGTGGCGCATGCCTGTAGTCCCAGCTAGTCAGGAGGCTGAGGCAGGAGGATTGCTCGAGCCCAGGAATTTGAGGTTGCTGTGAGCTAGGCTGATGCCACGGCACTCTAGCCCGGGCAACAGAGTGAGACTCTCTCAAAAAAAGAGGCAAATTTTACTATATGTTAGTTTTAAAAATAAATTTTTAAAAAACACTCTTGAGGTGGAATACTTACAGATCACCAACTTGGGCCTTTGATGGTAATGCACGTTTACTGAGCACCTGCTGTGTACCGGTGCCACTGAGGTGCCTTATATACATTAACCCATTTATGTCTCCAACCACCTCTATGAGCCGGGTTCTGTTAATATCCCTGTTCCAGAAGGAGACTGAGTCACAGAGAGGCCACAATGGCTTGGTGGCCTCCCTGCCTGAGAACCATGGCCTGTTTTCCAAGGCCCAGCCTGGATTTTTCGGCTCTAGGGGAGGGGACAGGAACATACCCACATACAGAAGACCCCCTGGACCAGGAAGCGAAGCTGCAGTTAGGGGAAGGTGAGCCCGCGGCCCCTGAGAGGGCACCCGGCTAGCACGGCCAGCAGATCCTCCAGCCCCGGGCCAGCAGATCCGCCAGCCCCGGGGGACTCGGCTCACGTCAGCAGGAGCCCAGAGGCCCGGATGGGAAGAGGGACACTCTCTGGGGCCCTGCTGTTTGTGCTTCAGGAAGATGTCCCTTGGGCTCCAGGAGGGAAAAGGGGAGGGGTTTGTGGCTGTACAACTGCTGCCTGGGAGTTGGGAGGGGGTGTCTCAGCCATCTCCCAAAATCAGACCCATAGACCACAAAGAGTCCCTCCTCCCTGGCCTGCCACTCTGACTGTTCAGGGTGGCCCCAAAGTCAGGCTAAAGGCTGAAAGGCTGCTCTGGCGACATCCCAGTGGGAACCAAAGCCACAAACCACATCACAGCCAGCCACCCCGACACTGCATTCAAGGTGAAATGACATGCCCAAGACTCCCCCTCAGGCAGGCTGACCATTTATTTGGTGGCACTTTCAAAGGAACTTGCTACCTGCGCTTCCACCTCTCTGGGGTCCCTTGGCCTGCCCACCTGGGGTCCCCAAGCATCTGGGAGTGTGCAGCCTAGGGGCGATTCAGGCCTTGGAGACTTCTGCCGCGGGGACCAGTGGGAAACAAACAAGCTGGGATGTGTGGGGTGTGGGCAGGGGAGGGGACACAGTCGGTAAAGATTATAATAACAATGAATGTCGCCAACTGTTACTGAATGCCACATGCTAGGTGCTATGCTTGGACACGCATTAACACACCATTTTCCAGACAAAGAAATCAAGGCGTAGAAAGGATGAAAAACTTGGTTATTAGTGCTAGACCATGGACTTGAACTTGGGCAGCTGCACTGTCTCCCCGCAAGGCAGACAAACAGGGCAGGGAGGCCTGGTATCTTCCCCGGGATCCCTGTGCCACTCCACCTGACTCGCTGGCTCGTAGGAGGTGCCAGGCAGCCTTTATGGAAAGGCCTGGCATTTGCTCTGTGAAGGTCACACGGAGGTTGAGGGCGGGCGCTGGTGTGTGTCTCCCAGGCAGGCGCGTGGTGCCAGGTGACACGGCTGTCTGTGGGGCTGGCTGTGCAAGGTGGGCCAGCGCGTGTAAGAGTCTGGGGTAAGGGGGAGGTCTGTGTGCCCGGGGCACCTGTGTGCAAGTAGGTGTCTGTGTCATTGTACATCTGCGCGTGCGGGTGGGAGCTGGGTGCTCGTGCCTGGGTGCATCTGAGCGTCTACATCGGTGTGTCTCTGTCTCTGTGTGACCTCATGAAAGGGTACCGCACACACGCTGTAACTGCCTCTGACCCCCGAGTGGGTCCAAGGTGTGTTCCTGTGTGTGTCCGGCTGCAGGTGTGGAAGTCTGGCCTGCAGGAACCGTCAGGTGTATGTTTCAGTGACATCTTCCTGTAGAGATCGCAGTGTAGACAAGGCTGTTTGAGGGGTGGGCCAGGGTTGCTGTGGTCTGTGTGTCACCTGTGGGTGGCCATGAGTTCCCTGCAGGGTTCTCTGGGTGCCCCCCGCCGGCCGGGAGACCCACACCTCACATAGTAAACACCAGGTGACCTCGATTGCCCTGTGCGTGGCTGTGTCCGGAGTGTGCGTGGCTGTGTCCGGAGTGTGCGTGTCTGTGTTGAGGATCTGAGAATCCGGAGAGCCTAAAAGCCGCTTTATGGTCCCAGTTCTGTCCAGCTGATTCCAAACACCCTCCAGGCATTCCAGAACCTCCCCACCCCGCCCCCACCCAGCTTGGTTTTCAGCCTGGCAGCAGGGGGGTGGGGGTGGGGGGGGTGGGAGTGGGTAGGGTTGGAGATACTCGGCAGGCCCTAGGGACTGGCTCCAGGCCAGTGGCCTGGGAGTGGAGCCCAGGTGACGCTTGACACCCATAACTGCCACCAAGGTGAATGCCAGAAGCCCAGGTCTAGGGGCACAAACCGTTGAAGGGATCCCACCTCGGAGTGACAGCAATGGGGCAGGACCCAGCACCCACTTTGGGGGCTGCCACCTTCAGGAAGCCCTCAGCAGGACCCAGACTTCCAGGGCCAGGAAAGGCGGTGAGGCTCAAGCCAGATCCTAGAAGCCACTTAAGGTTCTCCCCCGAGATGGATTCAAAGCCCCCATAGCGTTTCCAGTGCCCTCCTGTTCTAAAAGGAGGGGACTGCCACCGGCCACCCACCTGACAGATCTGCCCAGAGGGCGCCGACGGGTGTCCTCCTCGCTGAAGGAGAAGTGGGTCAGGGATTCAGGGCCCGCAGGGGGCAATGCCAAGGCAGGAGGCCGGGGCCGGGCCCGGGACGCTGCACTAGAGCGCATGGAAGCCAAGCGCCCAAGGGGCGCTCATGGGGACGGCAGCACGGCGGTGTGGCATGCCCTGCTCGCCAGGCCCAAGGTGTTTGTGGCCGCTGCTGGCGGCGCCGCCTCCACACCCGCCTCCACGCCCTCGGTGACCCCCCCAGGGACATCCCGGGGTGGCGGTCGGGCAGCAGGGAGGATGGGGTGGGTGCTCAGGGCTGCAAGGGCTCCATGCATGCCCCCCTGCGGGGTCTCGCGGAACCGGGCGCACACTTCCCGCCTGCCGCCCTCCCTCCTGGGCCTCAGGGGTGCCCCGGCTCCCGCTCCGGTTTCCTAGCTCTCGGCCATTCACCCCAACCCCCCTCCACCACCTCCTCCGGCCCCGCCTCCCCCCTCCCTGCCCTGACGTCAAGCTGGGCCCGCTCTAGGTCTCAGATCGCAGATAGTCCCTGCGGAGTGCCCCGCGGCCGGGTGACAAAAGCCCTATGAATGCGGGCAGGTGTAACTCAGAGGTGGAAGGGGAAGAGGCCAAACAGAGACGGGAGAGACAGAAGCGGAGATAGAGACAGAGACAGAGAGACCCGAAGAGAGGCACTAACGCCCCCATCCACCCTCAGGACCCCACGCAGGGCTCCCAAAGGCCCCACCCCTCCTCCTCTTCTCCCCCTCCCCCATCCCTTCCCGGGCCAGCGCTGGGCCTGGTCCCTCCCCGCAGTACCTTCGCCCCAGCCGCGCTCCCAAACAAGCGCGTGCGGACAGCAGAGGGGAGAAGCCCCGGCGCCAGCCCCTGCCCACCTGTGGGATGCCACTCCAGCCTCCAGGACAAACGTGGCATTGGGAAGCCAGACCGGATGTGACCTCCAGGCCTGTCACCCCCAGGCTTCCCACCTCCGCAGCCCACCCGGGTCTGGCCAGGGTGGGAACCTGCATTTGCCCTTGATGCCCCGTGCACGCGGTGACACCGAGCCTCACCGCAAGGCAACACCCAGCGGACACCGCTGGCCCCATCTCACAGCCCCTTAGACTGAGGCCAACAGAACTGAACACGTGTCCCCAGGACACCCTGGATGGCAGGTGGATCTCACTCCCCCAAATCGCGACGGCACCTTCAGCTTTGCACAGGAAGTGGGAGGGACATGGTGTTTATTGAGCATCTACTGCATGCCCTATCAGATCTCTCCACGGCAACCTTGGCGGGCAGGGATGATTTTTATCACTGCCATGTGACGAAAGAGGAAAAGTGAGGCTGTGAGGAGCGAGACCCCAGCGCGCGCCAGGTGGCCAGGGGAGACTCGAACCCACGGCCGCCGGCGCGTACTTACCCAGCCCACGCCTGGCGGCCAAAATCCTGGAAGCTGCGGAGAATCCGAAGGCGCCTGTGGAAAGTTGGGGACGGGCTGGCGAAGAAGACGGGAGAGGAAGGCGGCGACCGCGGGCGGCGGGGCGCCCTCGGGGCCAAGGACTCAGGCAGGAACGTCTCGTCCTCGGCCGCCAGACGCAGCGCGGGGATTCGGCCTAGGCCGCGCGACCGCGCCATGCCCGCGGGGCGGCCCCGCCTCGGCGGGCGCTGGGGAGCTGCGCCGCCCGCCCCGCCAGGCCCACGCAGGCCGGCCGCCCAGCCCCGGGCTGCGGCCCCACCCCGCCCGGCCGCCCGGCCCTTCCGGCTTCGCTCTGGGGCCGCCCCCGGGGCGGGGCAGGCCTGGGGCGCCCCCGGGGCTGAGGCCCGGACTCCCTCGCTGACCCCACGGCCACCCTGACGTCCCTCTGGTGTCCCCACAATCGCCGGAAGCGTCTCCACAAACACCAGGATGCCCCCAAATCACGGGGCCTCCTACAGACTCCCTGCGGTGTTAAGAGGCCCACAGTCCTCAGCAGCTGCCCCCACAGTCCCTTAGACCTGGGGGAGGATCTCACTGTCCCTGAGACATGCTCACACAACCAGGGACCCCTCAAATCCCTGGCTTCCCCACACAACCCAGAGGTATTCTGGGAGTCCCCAATAAATCCTGGGGCACTCCTATAGCTTCTCAAATGTCCCCAAACTCCTGGAGAGCTCCATCGCCTTCAAGAGCACCCCTAGAATTCCCCACATGTCCAGAGCCATTTCTACAGACCACATGTGGGCCCCCCAGATCCTAGAGTCCTTCACAGACCCCTAGAATGCTCCCACTGTCTGTCCCTCAGATATCCCTTAATTCCTGAGTGGCTCCTCAGTACCCCTGAGATGCCCCCACAAGTGCCGAGAATCCCAACACAATCTCAGGGGTGACTTCAGACATAGGAGATGCCCCTGTAACCACGCAGGTGCCACCAAAATCCTGGCATGTCCCATAGACCCCAGGGGCAGAGCTAGATTCCTCCACAGCTGCTGAGATTGTCCCACACCCTAGGCCAGAATTCATCATGTACCCCAAATCCTCGGGGACAACCCAGAATGCCGCCCACAGCTCCTGAGATGGCTTTAGAACTCTTAACACCCCTAGAAGCCCAAGTGTGCCCACTGCCCCTGGACACCCCTGAGATCACCCTCCAAATCCTGGCACTCCCTGGAATCCTAGAGGCACCTTTTAGAATTGGGGTGCTACAGCTCATGAGGTGGCCCCAACAACCCAACCTTCCCACAGAGGTAGGCACAGTAGTACAGGCAGACGGGAACTTTCTGGAGCCCCAGCAGTGGCTCTGTATGCCCAATCACTGGGCCCTATGGGGTACACGCTATCCCTTTCACAGATGAGAAACTGAGACTTAGAGAGGTGAAGACCCTTGAACAAACTCAACCAGCTGGTTGTAATTCCGGAGCCCACCCCAACCTGTCTGCAGCTCTTTGGGGTTAGGGAAAAGAGAGATGCTTGTTTTAAATTTTAAAAACAGGGTGAATATCTGTTTTAGGTTCCCGTTTCTGTGAAATACCTTTCCTTCTCTGGCTGTCGAGAAGGACATGGGCCCCAGAGTCAGGTAGTCTGGACTTGAGTCCGGCTGCTGGCACTTCTTAGCCATATGATCTTGGGCTAGTTGCTTCATTTCCCCTAGCCTCAGTTTCCCAGGCTGTAAAATGGGTACGCTACTACTACACATGCCATGGATGGACACGTGAAAGGCTCAGAACAGTGGCTGCACATAGTAGGCACTCACTAAATATTAGCTATGGTTATTATCATTATTTGACAAAACATTTGTTGAGGACTTATAATATGCAAGTCACTATGCTGGCCAGAGGATACAGATGAAGATGAAGATGATTATGATGATGATGACAGCTTTAGAATGCTTTCTGTGCATGTAGCGCCTCCAGCTATGATCTCATTTAATCCTCACAAAACACCCACGAGGTGATTCTATTGTCTCCATTTCACAGATGGGAAAACTGAGTCTTGCAGAGAAACAACCTGCTCAAGGTCACACAACCAGTGTGTGGGTGAACCAGGCTGTAAAACAATGCTTGTCACCCTTTATTTTATTCTTGACCCCTTATGGAATAGCCTTGGTAGACATTTTTCCCCTAATCTCCTCCCTCATGAAATGTTAACGCCTGTTTAGGGACTATGACTACAGCTGCGCCTTTTACTTAAAAGTATGATGTTCCTTCCATCCTCCTTCCCCAGCAAGAACCAAATTTCACCCCCTTTGAGCTCTACATTCTCACCTCACTGAGAATATAGGGCTTCTCAGCCTTGGCACTATTGACATTTAAGGTTGGGACAATCTTTTTGCCCCAGGTGATATCCCCAGACACCCGTTCCTCCAACGTATCCGACATGCTCCTACCACAGGACCTTTGCACTGTGTGTTCCCCCTGATTGGTGTCCTCTTCCATCAGACACCCTCCTAGCATCCTCTCTCACTTTATTTAGGTCTCTGTTCAAATGACACCTCCTCCAAGAGGCTTTCCCTGACCTCAGGGTCCCCCTCTTTTCTTCAGGTCTCATGTGTCGCCATCTGGCATTACTGTATAGCTTTGCTGGCTTCATTTCTGACCCACTCCCCAGCTTGGGAACTCCGGGACAGACATGGACTGGAACTCTGGCTTTAAGCCACAGCCCCAAAGATGGTCAATGTTTATGGAATGAATAGCGCGGAGGAAATGAAAGCTGGGGGTGACAGCTGAGGATCACACACACAGCGAGTGAAGGGCAAAGGCTGGATTTGCACAGACGTGAAAACACTGGGCTCAGAGGCCCCCCCAAAACTCTGGTCCTCACCCCGCCAGGCAGTGGACAGCTCGTAGAAGCTCGCAGGCAATCTGTTCCCAGTGAAAGATGGGGCACTCACTCTCCCATCCGTCGGGTTTGCGGTTTTGGGGGACGCCCCCTTTCGCTCTGCTGATGTCATTTGAGGAAGTGTTTTCTCCAAACACCAGCTCCTGGCGGCCCAGCACCTACGTCAGCCAGCTCAGCCTTACCACAGGCCTGGGGGTGGGCAGTTCGTATTTTTCAACCCCAGTTTGATCTATGAGGAAACTGAGGCACAGGGGAATATCATAGCCGGCCCCAAGTCACACAGCGAGTCAGCGGAGCGGGCTGGAACGTGAATCTTACCTACTGGTCCCCAGGGGGAGGGGACCTGGTTTTTAACCTCGGTTCTTCCCTTCCTCGCTGTGTGACCTTGGGCAAGTCCCTCTGTCTCTGTGTCCCGGGCAGGAGTGGCAGAGCCGAGGATGCTGGGAGCCGAAACGCAGGGGTGTCGCGAGGCCCCGGCTTCCGCGCGGGGAGCCAGCGCGCGGAGGCGGGACGGGAACTCCGCGGCGGCAACTTCTCGGCCAAGTTCACCCCGCTCCGCCAGGCGGCAGTCTCCGCCGCGCTTGGCCGGGGGCGGGTGACCCCGGGGCCGCGGCTGGTCCCAACCCCGCGCGGCGGGGACCCCACTCGCATGCCGCGGCTGGCCGGCCTGGCGCCCGCCCTCCAGCACGCTCGATAAGTATGAAATAATAATCCGGGCGCCGCGACAGTGGCGGCGGCGGCGGCGGCGACTTCGCTGTGCTCGAGGACCCGCGTCCCGCAGGCGGGTCGGCGCTCGGAGCGCACACCCGGGCTGTGCCCTTCTGGTCGCCCGGCAGGGGGCGCGCGGAGGGAGGGGCGCGAGGAGAGACCCGCTCTCGATACCCGCCCAGGGACGTGGCAGGGCCAGGGACCAGGCGAGGCGGGGGACCCAAGCGGAGACGGAGATCACAGACCAGAGACCCCAGCCTGGCTGCCTCCGCCTCTCCCTGGGGCCGCGCCGCGCCACATTCGATGCGGAGAGCTGGGGGGGCTCAAAGTGGGGGCTACGTGGGCCCCGCCCCCAATGCAGGCACCCCACCCCCACCCCCAGCCCCAGCCTGAGTCCTCCTCTTCCTCCCTCTCCATCTGCCTCTTGACAGATCGCGGCGGTGCCGTGACTCAGCCGCCTCGTACATCCCCAGGTCCGGAGGGGAGGTTTGGATGCCAAGCGGGGGCGGGGTGGGCGCGGGGGCGGAGTGCCCTCCCTTTGGGAACTCCTCTGACTCAAACCGGGAGGGCTCGCTGGACCCCCTTTCTGGTGGCCGGTGCGCCGCGCTGGAACCCCCTGCGTACGCACTGGTAGAGCCTGCTTTCTGGAGAGACGCCCGTTCCCAGGAAAGACCTTCCCGTCGGAGGTCTTGCTCTTTCTGCCTAGGGGGCCAGGGAAGGACCCCGGCACCAATGCCAGCCCACAGCGCACCCCTCGGTCCCAGCCGTGGACACTGGCACAGACAGCAGGGGTTACGCAGGCCCACAGGGAAACACAAACCTGGGTCCATGTGGGGATATGATCGAGGTTCCTGTATTTTCTTCCCACTGGGGAGAAGTAGGGTCTGCCCAGGCCCCACCTCCCACCTGAATCTATGTCCCTGAGCGAAATCTACTAAGCACTCACTGTGTTAAGTCCTTTCCATATGTCCCCAAGCTCACAGAACTCTCAAACTGACCCCCCCAGGGCAGTGCCAACAACAGCCCCACTTTACAGATGGGAGAATCGAGGCTCAGAGATAGCAAGACACTTATACAAAGACACGCAGGGTCAGGCCCAGTGGCTCACGCCTGTAATCCTAGCACTCTGGGAGGTGGAGGGGCAGGATTGCTTGAGCTCAGGAGTTCGAGATCAGCCTGAGCAAAAGCGAGACCCCACCTCTACTACAAATAGAAAAATTAGCCGTGCGTAGTGTCATTAGTGTCATGTGCCTATAATCCCAGCTACTCGGGTGGCTGAGATAGGAGGATGGCTTGAGCCCAGGAATTTGAGGTTGCTGTGAGCTAGGCTGACACCACGGAACTCTAGTCAGGCGACAGAGCAAGACCCTATCTCAGAAAAGGAAAAAAAAATGACACACAGGCATCAGGTGGACCTGGGTTCGAATCTCAGCTCTGCCATTTCCTGGTTGTGTGAGCTTAGGCGAAAAGGAGAAGGTGTTTTGCCTCTGGGCCTCAGTTTCCCCATCTGTCCAACAGGAATATCTCATGGAGGATGTATGGGAAAGTCCCCGGCATGGAGCCTGCGGATGAGACATTGCTAAATGGATTCCGCTAAAATAATGATGATTATTACCACTCAGCCACTGTCCCCTGAGAGGCAGCACCCCGGAGACCAGGGGCCCCTGGAGCCTTAAAAGGGAATGTAGCCCAGATGCTACTGTCCCCCCCTCTCCTTGGTCTCTCAGGACAGTGACCTGACTCAGTTTGGCCTGCTGCCCTGGTCTTGGCATTTCCTGTTGATTCCAGCTTTGTTTTCCTCCAGTGTCTATGCAGTTCCCTTTGGGAAACATGAGGCCGCATGTGCTGGGCCTGCGACACTCGCTTGCTTGGTGGAGGCAAGTGTGTGGGGCTGGGGGTGCTGGGGACAGAGGTTGGGGTGGCCTGGGGGGCTGTGATGGCTGCTGCAGACCCCCAGAGAGAACTAGGAAGAGTAGAGTCACAGCCCAGAGGGGACTCACTTGGAAACTTCAGGGATGAGAAGCCCATATCTGACCATCTCTGGTAATGTCCCAAGCAGCGAGGCACCCATGGGTGCCAGTCACACACAGCGCTGGAGCACACATTGTCAGACCCTGGAGCACCATCAAAGCAGATACGATAACTAAGAACGCCAGGTGGCTGGGGACACCAGGCCGACTGGGACACAGCCCCCCAGTCAGAGCACTGACTCGAAGATGTGAGCACCTAAGGCAGGGGAAGCACGGTCACAGTGTCCCAATCACAGTGTCCCAGGGAGCATGGAAAGTTCCGCTGACACAGTCACTTTGTCCCTGGGAAGGTACACATCACAGTGCCACAATCATGCACACTTTCACAATCCCTGTGTCCCCGGAGCACAGACACCATCCCACGATCACTGTCCTGGGAACAGACACAGTCGCTCTGTCACAATAACTAAGTCCCATGAGGTCACACAGTCACCCTGTGACAGTCACAGCATCCCTGGGGGCACACATAGTCACTGTCACAACCACTGCCCCAGGAACAGACACAGTCGCCCTGTGCAAAATCACTGTGGCCTAGAGCACACAGTCGTAGTCACAACCACACTATCCTGGAAGCACACAGCCACACTGACAATCACACTGTCACACTGTCCCCAGAACACACACAGTCACTGTGTCACAATCACAGGATGCCAGAGGCCCAGGCAGGGCATACAGCTGAGGTAGCCACAGCTGTTCACACCTCAACAGCTGGAGCAAACTCAAGTCAGTTGGAGGGTAGCGCCAGGGCAACACACGCACCCTTACTACATTGTCACCTTGGCAGAGCCAGGGACTCCTTCCTTCGCCCTATTCTGGGACCCGGTGCCCCTCTGCACTATCCCCTGCCTCTGGGCAGCTACTGGACCCTAACACTCCTGTCCTGACAAGGGGACTCCAACTCCATGCACAGGCTCCCAACATACTGCTCCCCCAAGAGGCCCCTCTGGACTTTGGACCCCAGCTGCCGAACAGCCAGTCCACGAATGCCCTCTCCTGTAGAATCCGCCACCCCCTAGAAGGACCCTGAGAGCCCCCAGCCTGGAGTAAACATTGTCGTCCTAGAAGACGTCCGCAACAGAGTACCGCAAAGGGTACCCCAAACGGTACCCCAAGCACAGCGAGTCTACCCTCAGGACAATGCCCCCAGGGAAGTCCCTCCAAATGGTACCCAGAGTAGCTGCTGTGCTTGCTGCACTGTCGCCGGCTAAGAATATAGCCCCCTAAAGCTGCGGCCCCTTTCCCCAGACCCCACTAATACCACACGCAGCGCGGCGCCCCCTAAGTGGACCCCAGGACCGCCTTCAGTAGGAAGCCTCCTGTGCAGTGCACAACCAGGGGCCAGGTCCCAGACGCCCCCGCAGCACAACTCCCCCCTCGCCCCCCCCCCCTGCCAGTCACATTGACCCCACCCGCGTCATAGCGCCCCCTGCGGTCGGCGGGTCGAGTTGCGTCCTCTCTGCGCGCCTATCTGCTCCGCGCGCATCCGCGGCCGGGAGTCTTACCGCCTGCAGCTGCCTCCGCCCGCGCCGCCGCTGCCGGTGCCAGTGCCGTGGAAGGACGAGGGCCAGGACATGCGGGTCGTGCGCAGGCCGGGCCGGTCGCTGGTATCCACGGCGTCGGCGCGCTCTATGTGCCGGTGCGGCGACCGCTCTGGCTCGGCGCGCTCCGCGCTGTCCGAGTAGCCGCGCTGCTGGATACGGATGGGGGTCCGAGGCTGCCGCCACAGGTGCTGGGGGGGTGGCTTCAGGGTGGCCTGGCCCTCCCGGGGCCCGGGCAGAGACAGAGACAGGCTCCTTTCCGAGGGGGCGGCCGGGGGCTCCATGGCGCCGGCCCCCACCTGCGCCCTGGGGGGCCCCGGCCTCTGCAAGCTGCACCTTGCTCAGCTGCGCACGAGCCGACGAGCCCAGGGCCCCGCGGGTGCGCCCGGCCGCGGTAGGGCCATGGCGCCCCGGGGGCACTGTGGGCCAATCGCCCCCGGGCCGGGCGCCGCGGCTTCCTGTCGGCGCCTGGCGCTCTGCTCCGTGCCGGGCTGCGCTCTCCGCGCTCGGCGCCCCGCTCGGCGCCAGCCCCGGCTCCCCCGCCCCGTCCCGCCCCTCCCCACCCCCCGCCCGCCGCGGCTGTCAGCGCCGCCCCCCTCCTCCTCCGTCCGGGCCAGTGGGGGGCAGCCACCTAAGGAGGGGGGCCCTCTCCGCCCACGCAGAGCCCCGCTCCGGGCGGGGAGGGGGCGCCGGAACTCGGCTCTCTGTAGGGCACCCTGCCTAGCCGCGGCGCCCACGGGCACAAAGGAGTTAAACGGTTAATCCGATCGGGGAGAAGACAGCCGACTGGTTGCCGGAGTGTCAGTCAGTCGGTCCATCATGGCGAGGGCGGAGCCGGTCACTGGCGTGTCCTCGCTGCCACCCCTGGCCAGAGGGAGCTTTTGGGGAGTGGTCCGGGTGCCACCGGCGCGGTGCCTGCAGCCGGCAGCGGCGGAGTGTGTGGGATCTCCTGTCTGTGGGTCGCAGGACGGTGATGGTGCGTGGCCGAGGCGAGATGTGCGCGCACGTGGCCTCTTCCGAGGGTTGTCTGTTTTCAGTGTCGGCTGGAAGTGTGTGTGTGCACGTGGTTGGCTGCTGCTGTCTGCCTGTTTCTCGGGTTTGGCTGTGTGTGTATATCTCTGTGTGTCTGTGGGTGAAGGATGTGCGCGCACGTGTGCTGCCTGTTTGGAGGGTGTGCGTCCCCACGGGGTATGTTCCGGGAGCCCGGGGGCTGTGGGTGTGCTCCTGAGCGCTTGGGTGTGTTTGAGGTCGGTGCTTGCTCCAGGAGTTGTGCACGCGATTCTGTCTCTGTCGCCTGACTATGGTATCTGAGGACATCTATGTGTGCTGGGGTGTGTGTGTGTGTGTGTGTGTGTGTCTGTGCCTGTGTGTGGTCGGCCTGGGGCCTCTTTGGAGTGTTTCTGGGGTGTGTCCCTTTGGTTCCCTTGTGGCTCCAGGAGGACACCCTGTGGCCAATACCCGGTTGCCCGCCCACTGCTTTGTGTACCGCGGCCTCCTCTAAAGCATTTCTGCGGGAGGTAAACTGAGGCAGGTCCCGGTAACCACGGGGCGCACCCCCGTGCCCTTTTCAGGAGAGTAAACAGCCAAGCCTCCTCCCCGCGGCCCCCGCCGGCAGAGCCCCCCTTCCGGCACCTAAATCGGGAGTCGCCGTGACTCACGCTCCCGCCTCCCCCAGCGCCGCGCCGAGCAAGCGAGCAGAGAGCTAGCGAGAACCGAGCGCGCCCCCATCCCCCCTCCCGGGTCCGGCCGAGCTCGGGCGGTTGCTGGAGGGGGGGCGCTCACGCGCCCCCGTGCCTCACCCCCCACGCCGATAAGGGCTCAGACGCAAAACTGCTCTGGTGCACGTCCCCTGGGGACAAGGCCGCCGCCCCCGTGCGCCCCCTCTCACGGGCTCCCCAGGGCAGGCCGTGCCGTCTGCCACCGCCCTCCGCGCGCGCTGTTCTCCTTGTAAAAAAAACTGCCCGTCTCCAACCCCCACAGCCACACTTCTCCCTGCCGGAGGGGCTCCGGGCGTGGGCGAACGCAGAGCAAGAACTGGCACCCTCCCATCAGCAGCCGCGGGGTATCCCAGAGGCCAGAACTGTGTCCCCCACTTCACTCAGGAACACCCTGCAAGTGCGCACTCAAAACAGCTTCTAGGGGATTTGCAAGGGCTGTGGGTTCTTTCTAGATCGTTTGGGGTCCCCAGCTAGTCCAAATTCTTGGATGGTGGGAGGCGGCTGTAACGTAGGTCAGAGATCTGGATGGGGGATGGGTAACACGAGGAGGGGGGCAGGGGCGGTGTCAGGCCGCAGCTGGGGTTGCAGGAGGAGGGCACAAGGCAGTGGCCCATAGCTGGTAATTGGAGCTGTGGCCTGATCTAGCTGGACTCGAACCAGAGGCTAGTGGGACGGTGGGGAGAGGGGGGTACAATTTAGGCGGCCCCAGGGGGCAGTGACAGTCACTTCCTCCCCCCATCTGGAAATGAGCCATTATACCATTACCGGAGCAGAGAACCTGGAGCCCTCCAATTGAGTAGATGGGGAGGGGGGGGTTGGGGTTGCAGAGAGCGGTGACCAGGCGGGGACATGAGGGCAGTGGCCGGCCAGCCGCCAGGACCAGCTCAGCGGTCTGGCTTTCCGGCTCATGCTTGGGCCAAGAGCGGAGGCTGGGTGCCCTCGGAGGACCCCAGATGAGAAACTGCAAGAAAGTGCAATGGGAAGCTGGGGCTTCCAGATATTTCTCACGTCCCCCAGGAGAAAGAAAAATGCCACTCCAGACCTCCAGGACTCCACCATGCCCTTTAAGGCGCACAAGAAACCGAATCCTCCCAGCAGGGGACACGAGGCAGGTGCACAGCCGACTGGCCAGCCTGTCCCAGCTCTGCGAATATGAGGCTATCTTGGGGGCTGGAGAGATGGGGGCTGTCTTGGGTGCTGACTCAGGCAGCTGGAAATGGAAGAAGGGGGTCGCAGACGCTGCAAAGGGCGCCTTAGGGGAGGGGTGTCCCAGCCTGACCGCCAGGCTACAGAAGTTTCGGTTAGCTTTGCAAACCGCAGAGAGCTTGGAGATCCTGGAGGGCTGGTGGCTGGACGTCGCCCAGCAGGCCTGTGCCTCCGCCCCACGCCCCCTCCTTGGTCCCCCTCCTGCCTACCTGTCGGCCTCCGCCCTGGTGATGGAAATCCGCGGCGGGATCAGCAGCGGCAGCGTGGTGGGCCGTGGCGGCGGAGGGACCCCAGCATCCGAGGGCTCAGGAGGGGCCCAGCCCAGGCCGGGACCAGACGAGAGGCGACGGCGAGGGCGACGGAGGTCGGCCCCCAGCATGTTGGCGCGGCCCGGCTCGGGGGTCTCCCGCGGCCTCTGAGGAGGGACAAGGTGGGATTGGGGGCGTGGCCTGGCAGGGACGCTCTGGCCCCTGCCCCCCAGGAACACCCATCCCAAGCCACCTGAGGGAGTCCCTGATGGGGGTGTAGGCTCCCTGTGTCCCCCTCACATCTGAGCCACTCGCTGACCCCTCCCACCCCTTAGGTCTGAGGGTGCACCTTCTCAGCAATAATTTTTGTGGGGTTCCCTCTTGATGTTCCAACCCTGGGCTCTGGGCCCTCATGTGTCTACATTCTGTCTCACGTGTGGGACCCCTCTAACACATCACCTTTTGAGGGGCTCTTCCCACCCTCCGCGTCTAAGAGGCCCACACTTGGCCTAGATGTCAATGGCCCCTCCCGCCCCGCACCCCCAAAACCCTCAAGACCCCAGCGCTCCTATCCCACGTCCTCACCAAAATTCTCTCCCCATTTGGGAATGCCGTGCCCTCTGCCCCTGGGGCTGAGAGCCTCTTAATCTGGGCAACAGGAGAAAAAATGGAATCAAGGGAGTAAACTGAGGCACGAGGAAAAGAGACTTCTCAGGGCCTCGAGGTAGTGGAACCACGCTCAGTAAAGAGCTGTGGTCACCAGAGGGTGCCCGTCTCCCTGGCGGCCTAAGCCCCGCCCCCAGCCCAGGCCCCGCCCCTCGCACCTCGTCCCTGGTCCCCGCCACGGACAGGGCACTGCGACTCCTCTTCATCCTGCCAACCTAACGCGCCACCGGGGCTGCGTGGGCCATGTCGGCCAGGCCGGGGCCTCCTGCGGGACCAAGCGGAAGGCATCTGCCATTAGCGCTCTGGGGCTCCCCCTGCCGGCGGGGCTTGGAATCCGCTCCCGCCCCTTTCCTATTGCCTCTCCTGGGGCGTGACGCCAGCGGGCAGCTGACGCACTGCCGATTGGTGACGTCTCCCGGCCGTTGCCAAGGAGACAGCTGACGCACGGTCGGATTCTGGACGCGTCAATGCCCGGGTTGGCCACTGGGGGGCCGGGAGCCTCCGGGCCCGGGTCGCCCCAGCCCCCACCCGCCTTCCCGCGGGGGCTTCCCCGGCGTGGGGATCCCGCAGAGAAGACTGGGAGCTCCCCGGAGCTGGCCGCGTGCGGCGCGTGGTCAGAGCCGGGGGCCGGAGGAAGCGTCTCCTCCGAGCTGTTGGGCTTTTATGCCGGAACCCGAAATAGCTCTGATGTGCGGGGGCCGGGCGCAGAGAGACGGCGGCTTGGGCACAGATGGGGGACGCGCAGGCAGAGGCGCGCGGAGACAGACAGGGACGTGTGGAAATAGCAACAGACAGACAGGGACACAGACTCCGCTCCCGGCGATGGGTGCGTTCTGCTGCAGCCGATCCTTGTCTAAAAGCCTGGGGGAGGGAGAGGCTGGCTTGCTTTACCTTTGCACCCAGGCGCTAAAGAGTATTGCTGTGTGGCCATGGGTCTGTGACTTAAATTCTCTGAGCCTCAGTTTCTCCTCTGTGAAATGGGAAGATAATCCCTATGAGGTCCATGTGAGAATGAAATGAGATCGAGCTATGTAGAACAGAACAGTGTCAGGTACTCAGTAAGTGCTTAATAAATGCTACTAACATCTGAGCCCGTGGGAGCCTGTTAGAAACCAAGTCAGATCCTGTCCCTCCTCTGATTAGAACCCTCTCCCTTCATTCAGAGGAAAAGTCAAAATTTTCAACTCGTGGCTCACGCAATCCTGCGGGATGTGCCCAGTCACCTCCCTGCCCTGGGCCCCAGCCACACTGTTCTCCCTGGCTATCTCTGGACACACCACGAATGCTGCAGTCTCAGGGCCTTTGCACTTGCTATTGTCCACCTGGAACTCTCTTCCTCCAAATATCCGCAGGTCCCTCAACTGCTCCATATCTTTGCTTACAATTCACCCTTTTGGGCATTTCTCCCCTTCTCACCCCACCCCCATTTAAAGTTACAAACCTCCAGGACTCCAGAGTGCCCCACCCCCCTTAACCAGCTCTGGTTTTCCACAGCACTTATCTCCTCATACCATATTATGTGATTTGTTTATTACATTTATTGTGTCTCTCTTCATACTAACATATCCTATCTTGCAGGAGGGCAAGAATATTTTTTTCTATTTTATTCATTCTCCAGTGCCCAGAAGAGAGACTGGAAGATAGTAGGCTCTTAACAAGTCTTTGTTGAATGTCTGGTTATGATTTTTGAGGACCCAAGAGCATATTTATAATGTGCTTGGCAGGTCTACTGTGGACTAGCTGCTTTGCCCCTATGTTGGTTCTAATTTCATTTTCTTGCCTTATTGCACTAGCTAGCACTTCAGTTCAATGTCATTAAGTAGAAGTGAATGTAAATATGTCATCAACCTAGTGATTAGCGCCTGGAAGACCCTTGGAAGACATTTTCTGAATGAATGAATGAATGAATAGATACAGATAGCTTAAAGGTCACCTCCATTTTTTCAGACTACAGGTGAATAGCACTCAGCACTGATGGCTGTAATTACCTGTGTTCTCCTGTAAGAAATGACTTCCATTCATTATGGCTCCCCACATATAGTCTCAATGAATGCTGAATGAATAAATGAAGGAAGGAATAAGGCAGACACAGGGAGAGAGAGGCACCCTTTCTCTGTGTATGCAGACAGATACGGATACAGGCATGCACAGAATAGGCCACGTAGTAAGATGCCCGGGCTCTAGAATGACACCCACAGCCCTCTACTAAAATCCTGGCTTTGCCACTTATTAGCTTTGCAAGCATGTTTTATTACACTTCGCTTTATTGCACTTTTTACAAATTGAAGGTTTGTGGCAACCCTGAGCTGAGTCTATCAGTGCCATTTTTCCAACAGCAGGTGCTCACTCGGTGTCTCTGTGTCACATTTTGGTAATTCTTGCAATATTTTAAACTTTTTCATTATTATTGTATGTGTTATGGTGGTCTGTGATCAGCCATCTTTGATGTTATTATTGTAATTGTTTCAAGGTGCCATGAACCGTGCCCTATAAGACATTAAATCTAATTGATACATGTTGTGTGTGTTCTGGCTGCTGAATTGGACATTTCCCAATATCTCTTCCTCTCCCTGGGCCTCCCTATTCCCTGAGAAACAGCAATGTTGAAATGAGGCCAATGAATAACCCTACAATGGCCTCTAAGTATTCAAGAGAAAGGAAAGGTTAAATGTCTCCCACTTTAAATCAAAAGCTAGAAATGATTCAGCCTAGTGAGGAAGGCAAGTCAAAGGACAGCTGAGATAGGCCAAAAGCTAGGCCTCTTGGGCCAAACAACCAAGTTATGAATACAAAGGAAAAGTTCTTGAAGGAAGTTAAAAGTGCTACTTCAGTCAACACATGCATGATAAGAAAGCAAAACAACCTTATTGCTGATATGGATTTAGCGCTCTGGATAGATCAAACAAGCTACGACATTCCCTTAAACAAAGGCCTAATCCAGAGAAAGTCACCAACTCTCTTCAAGTCTATGAAGGCTGAGAGAGGTGAGGAAACCACAGAAGGAAAGTTTGAAGCTAGGAGAGGTTGGTTCATGAGATTTAAGGAAAGAAGCCATCTCTATAACATAAAAATGCAAGGTGAAGCAGCAAGCGCTGATGTAGAATCTTCTAGAAGTTATGCAGAAGACCTAACTAAGATCACTGATGAAAGTGGCTACACGAAACAACATATTTTCAGTGTATATTGGAAGAAGTTGCCATGTAGGACTTTCATAGCTAGAGAGAAATCAATGCCTGGCTTCAAAGCTTCACGGCACAGGCCAACTCTCTCATTAGCGGCTAATGTGACAGCTGATGATTTCCATGCAAGCCAATGCTCATTTATTATTCTGAAAAATCCTTCAGAATTATGCTATATCTAACCTGCCTGTGCTCTACAAATGCAACACCAAAGCCTGGGTGACAGCACTTCTCTCTATAACAAGTTTTACTGAATATTTTAAGCCCACTGTTGAGACCTACTGCTCAGAAAAAAAAGATTGCTTTCAAAATATGACTGCTCATTGCCAATGCACCTGCTCATTGCCAATCCACCCAAGAGCTCTGATGGAAATGTACACGGAGATGAATGTCGTTTTCATGCCTGCTAGCACAACATCCATTCTGCAGCCTGTGAATAAAAGGAGTCATTTGGACTTTCAAGTCTTTTTATGTAAGAAATAATATTTTGTAAGGCCATAGCTGCCATCCATGGCGATTCCTCTGATGGATCTGGGCAACAGTCGGTTGAAAACCTTCTGGAAAGGATTCACCATTCTAGATTGCACTAAGAACATTTGTAATTCATGGGAAGAGGTCAAAATATCAGCATTAACAGGTGTTTGGAAGAAGTTAAATTCCAACTGTCATGGAGAACTCTGAGGGGTTCAAGACTTCAGTGGATGGAGAAGAAATTGCAAAAGAACTAGAATTGGAAGTGGAACCTCAGCTGGCGCGTCGGCTCATGCCTGTAATCCTAGCTCTCTGGGAGCCTGAGGCGGGTGGATTCCTCAAGGTCAAGAGTTAGAAACCAGCCTGAGCAAGATCGAGACCCTGTCTCTACTAAAAACAGAAAGAAATTAATTGGCCAACTAAAAATATATAGAAAAAAAAATTAGCTGGGCACGGTCGTGCATGCCTATAGTCCCAGCTACTCGAGAGGCTAAGGCAGGAGGATCGCCTGAGCCCAGGAGTTTGAGGTTGCTGTGAGCTAGGCTGACACCATGACACTCTAGCCCAGGCAACAAACAGATTGAGAGACTCTGTCTCAAAAGAAAAAAAAAAAAAAAGTGGAACCTGAAGATGTGACAGAATGGCCACAATCTCATGGCAAAACATAAACAGATGAGGAGTTGCTTTGTACAGAAGAACAAAGAAAGCAGTTTCTTGAGATGAAATCTACTCCCGGTGAAGATGCTGTGAACATTGTTGAAATGACAGCAAAGGATTTAGAATATTGCATAGTTGACAAGACAATGATAGTGTTTGAGAGGATTGACTGCAACTTTGAAAGAAGTTACCCATTTTACTGTGGGTAAAATGCTATCAAACAGCATCGCACGCTACAGAGAAATCTTTCATGAAGGGAGGAGTCAATGGATGTTGCCAACTTCGTCATTGTCTTATGTTGACAAATTGCCACCGCCACCCAACCCTTTAGCAGTCACCACCCTGATCGGTCAGCAGCCAGTGACATTGAGGCTGGACCCTCCACCAGCAAAAAGATTACTATTCTCTGAAGTCTCAGATGATTGTTAGCATTTTTTAGCAATATTGTTTAATTAAGGTATATGCATTGTTTTTTAAAGAGATACTGTTGTTGCACACTTAATAGACTATGTGTAAGTGTAATTTTTACATGCACTGGGAAACAAAAAAAAAGTGTGACTTGCTTTATTGCAATATATGCTTTATTGAGGTGGTCTGCAACTGACCTTGCAATATCTCTGAGTTATGCCTGTATAACCTTGGGCAGGCCGGGCATGGTGGCTCTCGCATGTAATCCCAGCACTTTGGGAGGCTGAGGCAGGAAGATCACTTGAACCTGGGAATTTGAGGCTACAGTGACTTGTGACTGGGCCACTTCACTCCAGCCTGGGTGACAGAGACCCTTCTTCAGAAAAAACAAAAACAAAAAGCCCTTGGGCAGTTTCTCTGGACCTCAGTTTCCTTATCTGTAAAATGCGGATAATGTTAATATCTACCTGGTGGGGTTGTTGTGAGGATGATGTGAAGCAATGTGCATAAAGTTCTGAGCGCAGCACCTGGTTCCTAGTAGGTATTTACAAAATGGTAGCCAATATTATAGTAACAATAACAATTATTAGGCCAAACAAGGTGGCTCACGCCTATAATCCTAGCACTCTGGGAGGCCAAGGCAGGAGGATAGCTTGAGCTCAGGAATTCGAGACCAGCCTGTCTCTACTAAAAATAGAAAAAATTAGCCAGGCAACTAAATATAGAAAAAAATCTTTTAGAGACAGGGTTTTCCTATATCACCAAGGTTGGTCTCGAACTCCTCAAGGGATCCTCCTGCCTCAGCCTACTAATTAGCTGGGACAACAAGTGGGGGCCACTGTGCCTAGCTAATTTTTTTTCATTTTTTAGAGACGGGTCTTGCTAATGAGTATCTCTTGAATGAATGAATGAATGAATGCTTGACTCCCTTACCTATTCTGGATCTTGGCTCAAAGTCACCTCTTTCCAGAAGCCTTCCCTGAGAGGTCTCCTCTCTACCTGTCACCCTCTGTCCCTCACTTGGCTTTCTTTTTTTTCTTTTTTTGAGACAGTCTCCCTCTGTCGCTGCAGTGAGAGTGCAGTAGCTAGTGCAGTGGTATGATCATAGCTCACCACAACTTGGAACTCCTGGGCTCAAGCGATCCTCCTGCCTCAGCCTCCTGAGTAGCTGGGACTGCAGGTGCGCTCCACCACACCTGGCTAATTTTTTCTATTTTTAGTAGAGTTGGGGGTCTTGCTATGTTGCCCAGGCTAGAGTGCAGTAGCGTCATCATAGTTCACTGCAGCCTCAAACTCCTGGGCTCAAGCGATCTTCCTGCCTCAGCCTCCTGAGTAGAGACAGGCGTGTACCACCACACCCAGCTGTATTTTTATTTTTTTGTAGAGATGAGGTCTTACTATGTTGCCCAGGCTGGCCTTGAACTCCTGGGCTCGAGCAATCCTCTTGCCTCAGCCTCCCAAAGTGCTCGGATTACAGTCATGAGCCATGGCACCCAGGCGAAATTCTTTGTAGTTTTGAACAGAGAGCCTGAATTTGCATTTTCCCTGGAGCCTGCAAATTCTGTAGCCGGCCCAGGCTATATCCCTAGTGCTTGGAACAGCCTATGATGGGTGGTCAAGGATTTGCCAAATGAAAGAAGTCATGGAAGAGGCGATGCAGAGGAAAGTGACAGGCCAGGGGGGAGAGGCAGAGACAGGTACCCTACCACCGTCAGGACACAAGCGCACATTTGCAGAAATCAGCCCTGGCAGAACCCCAGGGGAGGGAGGCAGAGCCTCGGGGAACTGGTGGAGGAATACCTCTAATCTTGCCTCCTCCCCTGGACGACATCACGCTGGGGAACGGGGTCCAGATGGCAGAGCAAGCTGCTCTGGGCAGCTGGCACCAGGCTCAGGCTGAGAAAGTCCTCTTCCCCCACCCAGCTTGTCAGCGCTGTCAGCCACCAGCTCTGCCTGGGAGCCACTGGCCTGGGCTGGCATAGGAAAGCTGACTTCACCCAGCCCAACATCCTGCCACCCCCACTTCCCTCAGCAGGAGGATGTGGGGAAGGGTAGCAGATCAGAGAGAAGGAAGTGAGGATAGACGCCGACGCTGTGGCCCTGAGCATTCACGGCTACCCAAGCTGCGCACCCAGAGCCGAAGCAGGTCGGAGAAGGATCGTGAAGGGCTCCAGGCGTGGTCATGTGCACCGCACACGCATGTATACATGCATGAGTCTTCGTGCACAGCTGTGCATGTGCAACTGGTCAGGTGGAACTTTCTATGAGTCTAAGTGATACATAGTTGAGACCAGACTGTACCTGCAGGAGAGTGTGCGTGTGTCAGGGCAACGTCACGTCAGTCTACCTATGTGGGTGGAAAGTTGGATGTGCCTCCGGGTGACTGCAATATAAGTGTGTATATATGTGTAGGGGGAATTTGTGTGTGGATGCAGCACAAAACACTATTTCACAGTGCTTAGAAATGCAGGTTCTGGTTTCAAATCTCTGTTCAGCCACTCACTACCCATGTGGCCTCAGGGACATTGTCATAGGTTCAGGCCTGTTTATGGTGTTTAATAGTATGATTGTGCTTGTCTGGGTTTGCATGTGTGTGTGTGTGTGTGTGTGTGTGTGTGTGTGTGTGTGTTGAAGCGCAATCCACCTCTTCTGGGAAGTCTTGGTCCTAATCACAATGTGCTGTTAGATATTTAGTTTATGTTGTTTCTTTTCAGTTTCTGCCAATAAAGTTCCGCTCCATGGGGGCAGGGAGTCATGGTTTGTTCACTGTTCTGTGCCCAGCACCTGGCGTATGGTAGGCGCTGAATAAATACTCCAGTAGTCGTTGGATGGATGAATGCAGCCTGTGTCTGTGCGGTATGTGGGGAGGGGTGGACACCGGCTGGGCTTCGGGAGTTCCTGGAAGGCCCTGTGCTCAATTTGATCTCTGTCCCTTGCTTTCCCAGTTGTTCACAACCCTTCCTTCAGCCATCTTCTCTTCTGTGGGAAGGAGGACATTCTGGGCTCACTGCCTCTGGTGAAAATGCGAGGGGGGTTGGACTGGTTCATAATAAAGCCTCCTTCCTGATCTACAGTTCTAAGAATCTATTAAAAAAAATTTTTTTTTAGAGATGGGGTCTTGCTATGTTGCCCAGGCTGGCCTTGGACTCCTGGGCTCAAAGGATCCTCCCATCTTAGTCTTCCCAGTAAACTGGACTACAGCCGTGAGCCACTGTGCCCTGCTTGTACTATGAATCTAGTCTTAATCTAATCCTCTCTTTATTTCATTCAACATGAATTGGGCACCTACTACACACCAGGCACTGTTGGAGACCTGACCCCTCCCCTCATGGAGGAGGAAGGCAGACTCGAACCAGAAATCTCATTTAATCTTGAGGGCCTTGCACCACACCCAAGCCCCCTCCAGTCTCTCTCCGCCCCAGGACAGAATTTTGGTCTTGGCAGTCTGAAATCGCCTCAGGGATTTTTCTGTTTCTACACTGATCTTGCTCCCTCACCAGCCAGGAGCAGAGCCCCTGCTGTGCTTGCTGGTTGTGGCGGCCCCAGTGCCTGGCACATAGTAGGCACTTGGGAAATAGGCGCTGAATAAATGCGCGGAGAAATAAACGATGGCGCACAGACAGGGCCGACAGCATGACCTCACCGAATCCTCGGTGTGCGTAATCACCCACTTTGCAGATGAGGAAATTGAGGCTTATCCGGAAGGCAAAGCCGGTCCCACGGTAAGTGGCGCGTAGTTGTGCGATGCAGCAGAAGAACAAGGGTAGCCCCCAAAAGCATTCCCAGATCCCCCTGACCCCACCCCACAGGAACGAGATACACAGCAGGGGATCGCTGATGGGGGGAGAGGGTGGCGGACGCAGGCACAGTGCAAAGCAGCTGGGGGTCCTTTCTCTTTCTCAGTCCCCAGGGTTGGAGAGGCTGTGCTGGCAGATTAGGAAATGCTTGGCGCTGATGGGGGAGCTTCCAGCGCCCTGTCCGCAGTTTTGGTAGCTGTGGGCTCCGGGACCCCGTGTCGCTGGGGCCCGGCAGCTCCAGTCTCCCAAGCTGGGAAGAGCCCCTCCGCCTACCCGGGAACCCCCGGCATCTGGGGTCCTCCCCACACACCCCCAGCCTGGCGGCGCGGCAGAAGCCCTCAAAGGGCCTACGAGGTGGGGGGGCCCGGCTTTCCTGGGGAGCCGGGGAAGCCTCAGTGGTCCTGGTCCCCTCCCTCCGTGGTGCCGGGCCCCCCTCCCCACCGCAGCTCGCAGCCCGAAGCTTACCTTGCAGGGGGGCTGGGGAGGGGATGCCCCGCCCTCTCCGGCCAGGGGGGGCAGGAGGGGACGGGGGTGTCCAGACCCTTTGTTTGCTGGTGTGTGAGTGTGTGTGTGTATGTGTGTGTGCGATGGTGACACCCGCCGGGGTGGGTGTCCGTGCGCGCGCGTGCCCGGGCCGTGACAGCCGCTGCCGTGCTGGACTGCCAGGGCTGGAGGGGGAGGGGAGGAGAGGGGGACTCCCCCGCCCCTGCCCGCCCACTCGCGGGTTTGAATGGAGCGCGAGGGGGAGGGGCGACAGCGGGAGGGCGCTTTTGTCCGTGTGGCCCCTCCCCTCCCCGCGCAGGGGAATCCCCCCATCTGGCTCCCTTCTCCCCAGGCCCCGCCCCCAACCCGGACTGGGGGAAGACTGAGTACAGGCGCCCCTCGCCCGGGAGGCTGGAGCTCCTCCCACCCAGCCTGCCCCCCGCGGGGCACCCTTTAATCTGAGATAATCCCAGCCTTAGGCCGCAACGTGGCCTTTTATCCCTGTATCAAAGCGAGTATTGGGATGTATGGAAGAGTGCGATCGGGGCCCCCTGGGCTCAGAGTAATGGAGTCCTTAGAGCCCCAGCCCAGGAAGGGAGCCCCAGACAAACCGGGAGGGGCTCTGAGTGGCCTCAGACTGGGACGACCAGGAAAGCCCCCCTCCGGCCCTCCCGGCTCCGCGGGCCCGGAGCACTGACCACTGGCTAGACTTCAGCGACACCCAGCGGCCGTGCGGGGAGACGTCGCCGAGGGGCGCCCGAGACCCGCTAGGGGGTGCGGTGATTCCAGAGTGGGTGTGTGTGCGCAAGTCCTAGCTGCGGGTGGCAGGAGGTGGAGGCGGGGTGGCCCGAGGCGGGGAAACACCAGCTCCCCAGGCTGGGCCGTGATCGCCCCATACCTTCAACCCCCAACACAGGCAGGGCCATACTGCTCCCCACTGAGACCCGCCCAGGGCAGGGCCGCACTGCCCCTCATACTTAGACCCTCCCAGGGTCTAAGGGTCACGGCCACGGTCCCCTCGGAATGGGAAGGTCCCTCCGAACAGCCACTCCTCCCCGGCGCAGGGTTGGGTCCCCCTTCACTAGGGGAAGGGGGCAGGCCTTCTCGCCGAGGCCCTGCCCCTTGCAGACGTCACTGCGGCGTGGCTAAGGGGACAATCCTCTTCCTCAGCCTCGTCATCTGTCCTCCAGCTGCAGCCGCCGACACCCACCGGGGAGCGGCGGGAGATGAGGGGTGTTCATGGTCGGGGCGCCCGCCTATATGGCCTCCACGATGCCCAGCGGGGCCCCCGCGCCCGACAAGGCGGCGCCTGGGCGGGAACTCGGCGGGCTCGGAACACGCGCGCAGGGCCCTTTAAGGCGCGCTAGGTCTCCAGCGCCGCTGCGGCGGTTACTAGGGATGTGACGTCACGCGCGAGGGGCGTACGCGGCCGGGCGGAAGCGGAAGGGGCGGAGCTCCGCGGACAGAGTCTTCAGCACTGCCGCCACCGCCGCCACCGGAGCCCGAACGGGCTGGGCCGCCGAGGCAAGATGGTGGACTACAGCGTGTGGGACCACATCGAGGTGTCTGACGATGAGGACGAGACGCACCCCAACATCGACACGGCCAGCCTCTTCCGCTGGCGGCACCAGGTAGAGCGTGCGCGCCCATCCCCTTCCCCCCACCCTGCCGGACCCCGATTCAGTGTTCTGAGCCCGAATACTGCCCAGGGACCTCGCTGCTCTCACCTGGGATTCTCACCCCACAGTCTGGACTTTCCGGTCCCTCGATTCAATTCCGGGACCCCAGTACCGATGGGACCCTGCGTCCCTGCCCGCGATCTCTGGCCAGCCCCCAACTTATTTTTCTGTGTGGGACTCTATGTTCACTCCTTGGGCTTCCCCATAGTCTAGACTCCCGAGACGAGCCTTGGAGGGTCCCCCTAATCTTGCCTGGGACCTTCTATTTACACTCACAACTTCAGCTCAGAGTGTGTACTCCGAATCCTGCTGGATGATCCCTCATCCTGTTCGGGTATCCACTTCTGATTTGGGATCTCCCATTGCTCCTTCCCCAAACCCTATAGGGTGGGCCCCCAATACATTAGCTCTATTTTGAGATCTGCTTCCTGGGCTTTTGACCCAGAATTTTCATTTGGATCTAGACACCCCCCTCCTTTTGGAAACAGAGCAAGGAACTTTGTCCCACCCTGAGATTCCTGTTCCTGGCCTGGGAGCCCTACCCACTACCAGGACCCCTTTTCTGGAGTGTAGACCCGTGCCCCACCAACACTCTCAATCCCACCTATAGCCTGGGTTCCCCTCCAGATCCAACCACCAGCCCCACCCCGATGGAGCCTCCAATTCTGGCCTCTCTCTTTTGACTGCACCTTCTGTAGTCTCTGTTACTCCAGGAAACCCTGCCCATGTGGCTTCTGGCACAGCCAGAGCTCCTGCTCCTACTTAGTACTGCAGAACCTGTCAGCGCCCATCCCCAGGGCTGACTTCCTGTACGAATCTCT
>VSMD01068035.1:0-45806 GCA_008750895.1 Mirza zaza
AAAAGATGCCATACATTGCCTTTTACAGTGTAGATTGTGTTACCTGGGGAATCTTTCGTTTGATGAGTGCCTGCATTGGTTGCATATGAAAGTTTGCCTGTAGGTCAGGTTGGAGCTGAATTGTTCTGCATCCAGGAGAATTGTATCAGTCAGGTTAGGCCATGCTCTGCTGCAGTGACAAACAACCCCAGTAGTGGCACAACACAAGAAAGGCGTATTTCCTGCTCAATACATGTATATATCATTCATGAAGGCAGGGGGCAGGGAAAAGGATGGAGACTCTTTACGGAAGTGGCTCAGCCAACCAGACTGATGGAAATGCCCTCTCGGTGTTTGCTTCCAATATCATCCTGGCAGGAGGTGGGGGTGAACCACTCTGGCTAGGAGCTTCCATCCAGAAGTGACATATATCATGTCGCTCATGTTATGTTGGCTGGAACAAACCACTTGGCCACACTACATTTACTTCAAAGGAGACTGGAAAGTCCAATCTTACAATTGCCTAGAGAGAGGAAAGAATAGGAATACTCGTGAATATCCCTAATGACTTCTACAAGGGGTGCAGCCCGAAATAGTGGGAAGATGAGGACTAGGAGGCTTTTGGAGGGAGAGTGAGGGACTTGAGCTTCTTGAGGCCATGTTTCCATCTTGAGAGACTGTTGAGTCATTAAAAGAAATCCTTGGTTGTGCCCTGGCCTAGAAGGAACTAAGGTGAACTCAGAATCTACTGGAGCCGTTTGCTATGAAGCGTGTGATTTAAATCTCTTCTTCACCTTACCTGTGAAATCTTCAGCAGTCTGTGTTGTTGCTTTATGCCTGTGTCCGGGAGTGAGGAGTGAGGGGTGGGGTTGGTGACGAGAGGAAGGGGCTCAAATAAGTGTCACATTCAGGGTGCAGGTCATTCAGGGCAAAACAAGAGGCTGTATGTGAGGGCCCGGGCACTGGATAAACCAGAGACAGCTGACACTGAGTTAATGTACCTGTTATTCTTCCTCCTACATCATAAACTCCTCAAGGTCAGGATTGTTTTTTATTTATGTGCATGTCCCCTGCAGAGCCCCAGACTGCTCTGCACTCAGTGGGTGCTCCGTTGCTGGAGGCGTATTCCTGGGTGAATGAATAAATGAGCACATGTGTTGCTGCCTCTTTCTCCTGGGTGCCGAGCCTCGCGGCGGGCCAGCAGCCAGGGGGAATGTGGGCTGGGCCGGCGCTTCCCTTACTCACAAGAGCAGCTTGCCTGGTTCTGCATCCGTCTTGACTTCCAAGCCCGTTAAAGGACACAGGCTTCGACTGCTCCTCAGAGTGGGATGCAAAAACCTGACTGCTCTCACCTGTGCTGATGAGCATTTGGCCCTTGGAAGGTGGCTCTGCCAAATATGCCGAAGAGGGACAGCCCCATGGTTGCCCTGAACCAGAAAGTCAAGGGTGGTGGGCGGGGGAGCCATGACACCTGTGATGGGTGAGGAATGGGCATGTGGGTGATGGGTGGGACACTAGCCTGGGGCTCTCTTCCTTCACTCGCCCGCGCAGTCATTTGTTCGCTCACTTATTCATTCATTCTCTCTGTCGTCCACAATGACAAGAGGATACAGTGCCTGGCACGTACTGAGTGCCAAGCAGATGCCTCTGCTCCGTCACTCATCAGCATTGTCTTTGGAGCGCTTGTTTCGTACCAGGCACCCCACCAGCCTCCGTGGATGTAGCAGAAAACAAACAGACAAACCAAGATCTCTGCTCTCGTGGAGCTCACATCCGAGCAGAGTGACAGGAGTTAATACTACCACTTTGGAGTATTTATGATGTTCTGGGAATCCATAGACATTGACGATGTAGTCTCGCTCCTCAGGGAGAGTAAATACTATCGGGAGACAAAACACAAGCACTTGGAATATAAAATATGACGTGGTGGCCTGTACAGGAGTCCCAAGGGGCGTGTGGTCGGCACTGTCAGACCGCAAGTGAGGCAGTGCTTGGCAGGACCTGAGCCTCATGGCCTCAGCCTCGAGGCAGTGCAGGCAGTGGGGCGGGAGGTGGGGCTGAGCTGCCGGAGACACCTTCGCCCTCCTGTGGTGGTTCCAGTCTTCCTTTGTATCCTCCCGAGGCCCGTAGTAGCAATAGTAATCGTCATCAGCCTCACCATCATGGCAGCCAACAGCCCTTAGTTGGGGTGGGGTGTCTCCCAGTTACCAGGCACTGTCCGAGTATTCACCTGCACTGAAGCACACGCTCTCAGTGCCCTGCCCACATCCGCATGGCCAATCCTGAGGTCGCTGAGGCTGGACAAGGTCCAGTCCACCCAGAGGGCTTCCTGCCTCTTCTGCCCAGAGGTGCTCTCTGTGCCCATGAGGCAAGGGGCAGGCTGGAAGGGCCTGGGAGTTTGCTCCCCAGCAGTGACCCTCCGCCCACGGTGGGCAGGTTGGTAGAAGAGATGACCCAACTTCCTCACCCTCACTGGGACGGCCTTCCGTGATCCATGTCACTTCGTGGAGGGTCCGCCGTGGGACTGAGCCCCATTCCCCCATGGTGGAAACAACCCACTCCAGTGCCCTGTTATTGGCTTCCTTCCTGGTCTCCCCATCTCACTTCCCAACCCTCATGGTGTTTCCTGGGGTCATCTTCCAGATAAATGACTGGCACCCGGGTCTCTGCCTTCAGGTCCTCTTGTAGGGGCAACCCAGCCAAAGACTAATATTATTATCCCCATTTTGTAGATTCAGTGAAAGAAGTCACTTGCCAAGGTGACACAGCTAGTAGGTGGCACAGCCAGGGCTGCCCTGCCCTGGTCTAGAGCCCCTGTCCTAACCATCCTGCCCTCCCTCTTCTTCTTCAGACCATGGATTTTAACTCAGGTGCTGAAGCCTCTTTGCTTCAAGTCTTGGGACTCCAAAAGCCAGCCTGAATTGCCCATACGTCCCTAGCTTGGTATCTTTGGGGACAGTCCAGGTAGTAACACTCCGCCTGGTCCAGGCAGAAGCTCTGCTTCCTCCCTCTTTGTCAAGTGGCTGACAACCCAGTCCCCCCCTCGGTATTTGTTGGCAAGACACTGTGAAAGCATTTCTGCGTTAAAGGCACAGTGAAATGACACTTGAATTCTCTGGGGAACAATTCCGCTATGATGGATAAACATGTTAATTACCAGAATTTAACCTCCAGCTGCTGCCTTTGCTGAGCTCTCTCCTCAGCCTGAGGTGGAAGCCTGGCGTGGCAGAGTCTTGGGGAGAGCTCCTGGCCTGGGACAGCCTTCCCTCCACCCCTGAATTCTGCGCTCACCTGGCCAGCACGCGGGCGGCAGTGGGTGCGGTGACTGAGATCGTGGGCTCTGGGACTCCATGGCTTGGGCCTGAATCCCAGCTCCACCACTCACAACCCATGAGACCTTGAGCAAGTACTGCACTCTCTGTGCCTTACTTTTTCTATCCACAAAATGGGTTGTCTTGAAGATTAACACAGTGATTGCCACACTAGAAAAAAACGTTTTTCCTTGGGGCCACGGTGCTTTATTACGAAAATAGAATAAAAACTTTGAAAACGATCCTTTCTAATTTAATGAAAAATTGAATGAAAAGTGAAATTGATTGACTTTTATTCACTTAATCCACGTTTTAAGAATTAATTTGTCGGCCGGGCGCGGTGGCTCACGCCTGTAATCCTAGCTCTCTGGGAGGCCGAGGCGGGAGGATTGCTCGAGGTCAGGAGTTTGAAACCAGCCTGAGCAAGAGTGAGACCCCGTCTCTACTACAAATAGAAAGAAATTAATTGGCCAACTAATATATATATAGAAAAAATTAGCCGGGCATGGTGGCGCATGCCTGTAGTCCTAGCTACTTGGGAGGCTGAGGCAGCAGGATTGCTTGAGCCCAGGAGTTTGAGGTTGCTGTGAGCGAGGCTGACGCCACGGCACTCACTCTAGCCTGGGCAACAAAGTGAGACTCTGTCTCAAAAAAAAAAAAAAAAGAATTAATTTGTCAATATTAATTGTAACGATAAGAACATCAACAAGTAAGATTTTCATGAACCAACTGCAGGGTTTTGCCCAGGTTTTGCTTCATGAGGCCCTGGGTTCAAAACTAGTGTGAGTTAAATTCAACTCACATGGCAGTTAATGTGTTAAATATGTTCGTATCTGTAAAGGACTCAAGGACTTAGAAGTGCACTCACCGTGTGAAGAATGTCCTTGCTATTATTACACACCTTATACAGGTGGCCACCCTGGGGTCCTGCCTTCCCCTCCACAGGACTTGTGGCTGCTGTTGTTTTGTTTTATTTTGGTCTCCCCACTGCCTTGCTCCTTATTCTCTTAGATAACTTTGCAACTCACTTTTTTCCTGAGCCCAATTTCAGCTCTTCCAAAGCACTGTGGAGTGAGGAACTTTCATGAAGTCTTCTAGGATGTGAATGAGGACTGCCCATCAATGCATCTATTTATTAAACATTTAAAGAGGACCTACCAGGTGCCGAGTCCTATGCCAAGAGCTGGGGCTGCAAACTCCAGGGAGACATGGCACCTGACCATAAGTGGCTTTCACATGGGAAGGCAGAGTGACAGGTGAGCTGTGTTCCATGGTGGGGAGCCATGGGGTCCTCTCTGGCCGAGCGCCCAAGGCACTGCTGTAACAGGAGCAGTTACGGCAGCAGGAGCTGCGCAATCCAGCAGCCTGGTGTCTTGTGTGTGACCTTGAGCCACACACTCAACCTCTGTAAGCCTCAACTTCCAACTCTGTGAAATGGCGCTTCCTTGATAGGCTTTTTGTGAACATGAAAAGAGAAAATGAAGGTAAAATCTTAAGCTCAGTCACAAAGAAATCCCTTAGTGTCAGCCAACGTGATGATGCCAATATTGCTAATGATAACCTCTTGCAGTTGGAGTGTCCTCACCTAAAAATAGCACCTCCCTCACCGAGCTTATGATGATTAATGGTTGGTGTAAGACAGCACTGAGCAGAGAGCAATAGTGAGTTACATTTTACCCAAGGATTTTTGTTGTTGTTGTTATTAACGCCCCTCTTCGATTAGCTCCTGCCTCGCCTGGGCCACCTGGGGGAGTCCAGGTTGGAAATCTGGCCCCAAATTTTCCCAAAGAGCAGCCAAGCAAGGAGTTTCTAGCCTTCTAGTTGCCTTCTGCAGAACCACGAATGTCTAACGCCCCAGGCTGGGAACGGCTCACCACGATCATTAAGAGTGCCAGCCAGATCTGATTGCCGCATTCAGAGGTTTATTAATATCACCTCGAATTTATCTTCCCTGATGAGGAAATCTCGCCAGCATCTGATAAAAACAAAATGTACAGCGGCCTTGTGCCACCAAAAGTCCTTTCCCTGTCATCGGCTGTTAGCAGAAAGCTATGCAGTGGGCTGTGGCAGGGCCGATGAAAATATAACGGGGGAAAAAAGGACTTCGCATCTTCAATGCGGGATTTGGGCTTCAAACCCCTCCCGCTGAGGCTGTCTTCCCTGCCCCCGGCTGGGCTTGGAAAATAGATTTCAGAACCTCATCTCTCTCTGAGAGTGTGAATTCTCTCCCCGACTCATCCTCCAATACCCATCTGAACATAACACTCCCAATGAAACCACACTTGTCCCCTCTAAACACTTCAATGAATCCCGTCTAGAATGCAACCGCAAAAGAATATCAATGAGAGGCACGAGTGGAGCTGGCTGCAAATGGGAGGAGAGAGAAATCTTGGCGGAGTGCAGTAGGGTTCCAACACGAGGGATCCCAGGTGGAGCTTAGACTCCATTAGCTGGGTCAGGTGGGGCACCAGCTGTCAGGTGGCAGGACCCACCAGAGCGGTCTTCGGTTATCCTGCAGGAGCTCGGCGGTGGGTAGTCTGAGGTTGGGGGAGTATTTGAGCGGGGGCTGTACTGAAAGGTGGGGTTTAGCAGAGTTAGGAGAAAAGGGATTTGGAA
This sequence comes from Mirza zaza, assembly GCA_008750895.1. Classification (NCBI taxonomy): domain Eukaryota; kingdom Metazoa; phylum Chordata; class Mammalia; order Primates; family Cheirogaleidae; genus Mirza; species Mirza zaza. The sequence goes on from VSMD01068035.1 coordinate 5,907, forward strand.
GCCTCTAGCTCAAAGGCAGCTTCAGTCCACTATAGAATGTCCAGTGTCCCATTTTACCAAGGATGTGGACCCAGAGATAGGAAGTCACTTTCCCAGGGTTGCACAGCAAGTCAGGGGCAGCAAGACTGAAAACCAGAGTGCATGTTTGGCTTCCCTGGCCAGTAAGTAGTCTTCCCTCCAAGACCATCTCCCTACTTTTCTTTATTTAACTTTATATTTTTATTTAAAACAATTTTTTTTAGACCAGTCTAGTGCCGTAGTGAGAAGGAAGGACAGAGTAGAGCAAGGAGTTTTGTGATCTGTAACTGTGAACAATCAATTGTGATAATGTGCTACCTTGGGACCAGTCTTTGAGTGTTTACCTTTAATCAAGCCCTTTCTACCTGTCAAGCACCGTCCTACGCACTGGATGTTCCCGTTTGACCTTCCTAGCAGTCTTGTGAGAAAGATGCTCTTGGTGACTTGATTTGACACTCGGTGTCATGGGGCGGGGAGAGTTTAAATGACTTGCCTAAAATTATTGACTTAGTGGTGGATTCGGGGCTCCAACCTAGACAGCTGGCCCCAGAGCCTTGCTTGTACTAGGCAGTCTAAACCAGTGCTTCTCAAAGTAGGGTGCCTGGAGGAGCAGCATCCCCTGGAACTTGTAAGAGATGCCGATTCCTGAAGCAGAAACTCTGAGGGTGGGGCCAGCCCTTTGTGTTTGAATAAGCCCCCCGTGATTCCAATATAGGCTCAAGCTCAAGTCTGAGTTGGCTGAAACTACCTAAGCCTGTAAATCTTGCAGTTTTATAATGAATCTTGCTTTTCGTGCTTTTGTAAACCAAATTTCTGACTTCTCACATCTAAGGAAATTTCCAAGGTCACTGCCACCTCTCAGCAGCACACTTCCTGGTGGCCTCTTGTTTAACCATGGGGTTCTTCAGGAAGCCGGATTGGCACAGGTTCCCCGCCACCCAGCAGGGCTTCTGAGCTTAAAGACAGCAAAACTGGTATTGTTGAACCTTCTGTCGGCCACAGGGGATTTTGAGAGTCCTGTCTGCTTTCATGTGGACTTGGAAAATTTGGTCCAGTCAAGTGGAAAATTAACAAACCAGAAAAGAAAAGGCTACGAATCGAGACACCAAATGTTCATTGCATCCGGGGCGCCTCCAGACGTCTAAACATTTGCTCTTGCGAAACCATGAGGAATCCCACGCTGGAGATATTTTCCTCTTCATTCAGCAGATATTTGTCCTGCAGCTACCGAACGCAGGGCACTCTGCTTAGCACTGGGCATATAAAGATGAAGGGCTGTGGTCCCTGCCCACAGGGAACCCACAGTCTAGTGTGGTTGTTTGCTGATGGGATTTTCCATCGGGGAAAAGGCAGTGGCTTTTAATTGATGCCGTTTATGATGTCTGGTTAATAGAGTGTCACATAAAAATACAGCCCCCGATTGCCCCATTGCTGGTGGGTGGCACTGTATGCTAATGAAGGCAGCGCTTATTTGGCGGTGTGGGGGTACAAAGATTGCAGCCCAGTGAAGGAGAGTCTGATGAAGACTTCATTATTTAATGAACCATGTCATTGTGAACAGCTGTGGTGTAAACCAGCCAGGACAATTATGCAAGTTGGATTATGTCTCCAGTACATTGATTCTACTTTATTTGATTAGGTTGGTTCTCCAAAGACAAATTCTTCCAACTTGGGTTGGGGGAAAACAAAAATCACCGTGCAAACTTTGCTTCTAACTTTTATCTTCAAATTGCTTTTGCTTTAGTATGTTAAGAGGCAGCAAACACCATGATGGCCCGGACGTTGTTATCAGCAAGAGAACCAAGAATAATTGTGTAACTGTAATAGCTATTAGCATGCTCTGCGCAAGACTCACACTGTCTTTGCTCAATGAGCTTGCCCATGGGGGCAATGAGAGGCAGGCAGGAAGCTGTGACCGTCCCTTTGTGAGTCCCCAAAACAGCCTGGCTGCAGCTCACCAAGCCATTATCTTCCTTTACACACAACCAAGTGCAGGCACACAGCTAAACATAATGCAAAGAAATGGGCTCTGTGTGAAGTTCTTCCCAGTTGCCTTTCCCTGCCATTTTCAGACTATTAGACACCATCTAGTCTCGTATCACTGGGGCTCGTGGTGTATCAGTAGCTTGTGAAATCTGTAGAATAGGTCATCATCAACATCATAAAAATGAAACAAACTAGAATAAAACACCCTAGTACCTCTCATTATACAGAGTAAGGGTAAGCATTGCTTTATAAAACTGCATTGGCGTGTGTGTTTGTGAGAGAAAGAGAGAGAGAGAGAGGTGTGGTGTGTTCTGAACCATATTGCCAAACATATTTCTTCCTGAGGGTTGTGATCAAAAACATTAGAAAAATATGATTGGTGTAAGCTCTTTACTCACAGCATCGAGCTGCATTGTGAATGCAGGCTGTTGAGCAGATGGCGTGAGAGCTTTTAGGAAGAGAGTTGGGGAGCCAGCATGGGTTCACCACGCCGCCGCCCAGACCAGCACGTTCCAGTCTCAGTGCTTCACTTCAGGGGTCATCGACCAGCCGGAACTTATGTAAACACAGCCAAGGTAGATAACGAGCAGATGCAAAACAATCTCTTGGGAGCAATTATTGAAAGAACTGGGCGTGTCCCTGTCCTTCAAGCCATTCGGCAGGGGCACAGTCGACATTTAAAAATCTTTGCATGTCTGTCATGTGGAAAACAGATTAGATTTCATCTCTCTGGCCCCAGCACATACATGTTTGCTTTGATCTAGAAAACATTTTAATTTTTCTTTTTTGCTTTCTATAGCATCTCTGATTAGCTCTAATTCCACAGCTGGACGGTCTATAAGTAGAACAGCCTACTTCCGGATAAAAGTTGTTTCTTGTATAAAGATGGGCCCCAAAAGGCTGGAAAAACCCGTGTCCCTGCTGTGGCCACTGGACGAAATGCCAGATTCATCAGCGGCTTTCCACCTGCTTAAGGCATTGTACACCCGGTACACACACACTCACGCTGCACAAGTCCAAGTCTGGCTTTCCTTGTACTTGTCCTTACAACATGTGATGCACGCTGGTAGTTTCTATTCTAGAATATTCTACTCTGTTCTGTTTGTTCCATCTTGTTCTGTTCCACTCCACTCCACTGCATTCCCATTTCATTTATGATGATGGCCAGGACTCTCTAATTTGGTTTCATTATCCACTGATGGGTTGCAACCTGCCATTGAAAAAAAACCACCAAATTAGCTTATATTCTAATTCCCTGTCAACCCCCAAATCCTGTGAATCCAATGTAAATCTCCACTGTAATAGTCGGGTTTAAATTTCTATGTGCAGCATGCTCCCAGATAAAGTTGTTGACTGAAAGCCATCTGTTATTAAAGCACTGCCTCATTCACGCCATTCATCACATGCCGGGTGCCAGGTGCTGGGCCAGGCCGTGGGGGTGGAAGGTGAGCAGTGCCCAGCCCTACCTTCCAAGAGCTGCTCTTTGTAGGAACTCCCTTGCCCTGAGTTCCCCTCGGAAGGCAGGTCCCTTGACATTTATCTCCAGCATGTCCTCCTTGCTATTCTTGGGTAAAGTACTTATAATCCTAAAGTCTTAGCCCAGTAGCAGAGAATTTTAAGTCTTGCAGTTAATAAAAACCAAAGTCAACATGAACATGTGCTAGAAAACAGAGACAGGTAATGCTGTGAAGGCCCTGTCCCTTTTTGGACCCTGTTGCAAGTGGCTTAAGGGGAAGAGACGTCTCCTCTCACGAGTATTGGGAGCCCTAATTACTTGTGTATTGATCTGTTTCCCGCAAAGACCACTAATCCTGCTGGCCAACTTGCAAGGACTAATAAATGAGATTGCTCGGTGTTCGGAGCTAATCAGATTTCTTATGTTGAGACCGGCTTTATGCTAGGGTTTAAGGACACTCCTGACTCAGGCACCAGAAATGCTCTGTTTAACCTTTTGCCAGCCAAAGATGAGCCAACGCAAACCAACGTGGAGTCAGATGGGTTAGGGTGAGTTGGGCCAGAGAGGCTGAACATTCCTTAAGGCTCAGTGGCAACAAGAAGCTTCCTTAGAAGTGCCATTTGACGTGGCCCCTCCCTGAACTTCTGGACTTCCGAGGACGAGGACGGTTGTGAGGGTGGCCACGTGCCAGTTTTTAAATCTCGTGGTAATTTTTGCATTATTTTGCCCCCCAGCAAGATTGTCTGCTCCAGGAAAGGAGTAGCTGGCTGGCTAGGTGATATTTGCACTGTAGTTCTGAGCTACTGCTGCTTCGTACATAAAATGGGAACGAGCACGGCCCCCAGCGGGCCCATGGGGAGCGCTAAGTGACACACCTGGCTCTCATCAGGGCCAGTCCCCAGCCCCCTGCCACTCCCACCAACGCTAGCATGGGCACAGGGCTCGCACCTGCAGCATGAGCTCCCTTTTCTCCCCTCAGTCTCACCGTGTCATCACACCTGGCATTCTTTGTCCATTTTTCTGTCCTTCCATCACACCTGGCATTCTTCATCCACTTTTCTGTCCTTCTACTCTCCCCTCATCTCATGCTGCACCCCTCTTTCCACTTTTGGCCAATCAGTCAGAATTACAAGTACTTCCCCAAGGGCCAGGCACAGTGGCTCACACCTGTAATCCTAGCACTCTGAGAATCTGAGGTGGGAGGATCACTCAAGATCAGGAGTTTGAAACCAGCCTGAGCAAGAGCAAGACCCTGTCTTTACTAAAAAAATTGAAAGAAATTAATTGGCCAACTAATATATATATAGAAAAAATTAGCCAGGCATGGTGGCACATGCCTGTAGTCCCAGCTACTCGGGAGGCTGAGGCAGGAAGATTGCTTGAGCCCAGGAGTTTGAGGTTGCTGTGAGCTAGGCTGACACCACTGCACTCTAGCCTGGGCAACAGAGTGAGAATCTGTCTCAAAAACAAAACAAAACAACAACAACAGCAAAACAGATACTTCCCCAAACCCTAGGGGCTGTGGGACTGCACAGTTCCCAGCTGCCGTGTTTGCTGTTCCCTCTGCCCAGGAAGCTTTCCTGCCACTGCCTGCACCCCGGCTCCCCCAGGCACCCTCCACACCAAACAGAATGACCTCTCTGGGTGCTCTTGTCCCTTGAGTCCCTTCACTTGAGCAGGCATAGCAAGCTGGCACCTGTGGGCTGTGCACATCTGAATTGGGGTTTGAACCCAGTGATGTCTGCCAGGTGGGAGGCAAGTGTCTGGGTGGAGTACCATGACATTCCAGCTCCCTTGTCATACTGTGGCTCGTGTGAGGCCCAGGACATCCGTGTACCCTCAGGAACATGTGGGATAGAGCCACTGAGATGCTCTCAGGGAAATGAGAGCGGACCATTGCAAGGAAAGAAGCAGGCTGAGGGAATGAGGAAGGCCTGGGTCTCTGGGTGACGCAAATTGACTCCAGTCTTGCAGAACGTCATACTTATTTGTGGCTTTTACACAAGGGGCTGCAAGAAGAGGCAAGGCCATTCCCCGTGACCGGCCTGGTTAGACAAGTCACTGGTCCGGAGACATTGCGCTGACAGCTCTGCTGGGGCATCTCTGGTCCAGCCCTCTCCTTCCACGAACGAACAAGCGCAAGTTCAGAGCTAGGGTATGACTTGGGCAATGTCGCTGAGAGCTGCAACCACCAACCTGTGGGGTGGCAGCTGCCTGGGGCTTTGAGGGAGGGGACCTGCTGCCACTTCTCCTCCCTTTAGTTGCCACATCTTCTCGTGGGTGTCCATGTCCTTCCTTGAGGCCAAGAAGCAGGGAGAAGGAGCATCCATTGCCATGGAAACCAGCCTACAGCATGGGCAGGTTGCTCCCCCCACTGGCCAAGGCTTCTCTCACCAGGGCATCTGCTGGTCCCACTACTGGGCCTTGATGGGACGCTGGGACCATGCTGTATTTGCCAGGAGAGAGAGCTGGAGGCGGAGCAGACATTTCTAATCTATGTTGCGCAGGCTTAGTAAAGCAGACCGCCTGTGCATCATGCTTGTTCCTTTCGCTTTCTGAGACCAGTTTCTCCCCTGCCAGAGACTCCTAATGGGACTTCAGAGTCTTTCTTAGAAGATCAGCCTTGGACAGACATCAGTTGCCAGAAGCAAACTTTTGGACTGACTGCAGTTGTGGCTGAAAAGGTTGTTTGTCAGACTCGCAGGAGTAAAGTCTGAAATAAAGAGCTGGAGTAGGGGGAAGGAGAAAAAAGAGGGAACTTAGTTTGCTTTCAGGCATATTGAAGTCTCCCCAGTCTCTCAGGAGTTAAAACAGGGCTGTATGAATAAGGAAGCTTTCCTGTTCATGTGGGACTGGAGGATCCCAAGGTTGGGAAGGGCCTTGTGAGGTCATCTCATCCATCCCTCTGCCTCCAGGCCCATTCTAATGCCTCTTTCTTTATGAAACTCTCTGGAGAAGGCCGTTGCATGAGCTCCCATGATAACTTGTTCTGTGGCCTAGCAGTTCTTGATTTTAAGACCATCTCCCTCGTAGCAGGGCCACGTTCCTCCTGCTGCCTCCAAAGCTTGTCTGTCCCTGCGCCAAGGCTGCTGGGAGGCGGCTGGAGTTTTATGAAGTGAGCACTGCGCTTGGACTTAATCGTCCTCATTCAAATCCTGCCACTTCCGTTCATAGGCCAAGCGACCTTGGACAAGTCCCTAAGCTACTCCAAGCCTTAGTTCCTTAATCCGAAGAGGTTGGCACGAAGGTTAGAAGAAGTAATGTGTGCAAGTGAAGTGATGTATGCAAATGTATGCTAAGAAGGTATCTGTCACATAGAGTTGCTCATCCCATGGATACCGTGTGGCTTTGGGTGGGGCTGGGGGTGCTATGATGTGGGCACCTTTCAGAGCAAGATCTCAGACATTAAGCTTTTAGTTGTCGGGTCATGGGGTGAGGGATAGTGGCAGCAGGGGCAGCTGAGGGTCACTCAGGGGGCATGGTCATTAGCTGTTTGCTAGCCAGCACCAAAGGCTTCCACACTCGAGAGACCAGTTTTGCTGCACTGGTGCATCCTGTCTAAGTCATCAGCCCCAGTACTTCCTTCAAAGGTACCAAACACCTCCCTGCCTGCCTCCGAGTCTTTGTTTTTGCCACTCATATGCCCATATGCCTTCCCTGCCTTTTTGAATCCCACCCACTCGTGAAAACCCAGCTCAAGTCCAACGTTATACATGAATGCGATTCAGCTCCAAACCCCTAAACCCCACAACCCCACGTGCTTTATCCGGGAGGGAAGAAAGAAGAGGACAGTCCTATCTGTGTGGCTGATTGAGCAACTGGCTGACTCAAGCAATCCTAGAGCTTCAGATATTAATATCATTCAGTTTGGAAGTCTAGATGAGGAAACCGAGGCCAGAGAGGCTGAGGAACTCACCCTGGGCCATCCCTGTCGTCAATGACAGGTCTAGAACCTTGGTCTCCTGAGTCTCTGCTGAGGCTTCTTGTCCATGACCGTCGCCAGGACTGGGGCTGTTCCTTGAGCCTGGATTAGAACAGAGCCATCCACTCACACCAGGGTTGGGGTGCTGGGGGGATGAAAAACATTGGTGTCTTCCTTACCCAACTGGGGAGAGCTAACTTTGAAGTCACGTGTCAGGAAAGTGGCAGTTTTACTGTTTATTAGATACCGTGCTTGGCTTAGCTTTCGGAGGACTTGGTTTCTAAATGGAAATCCCTTATACAGAAGGAGGTGCTGGCCAGCCCCAAAGCGCGTGGGTTATAGAAACAGCTGGAGAGCGTTGTTCAGGCTAGGAGGCTAGGAGATAGATGTTTGTGGGATCTTTCGGGCGTATGTGTCTCTGATCCCCTTTGCTGGCTGCAAATTCTGTCGTTGCATCATGGAAAAATCCTTCCTAAGGAAAGTAGCAGGTGCAAAGATGCTGATGTTGAATCAATCGAGGAAACACAGTTTTGGTCACAAAAATGGTATGTATGCGCTCAGTTGGCACATGGTTGGCCCAGATGGGAAAAATAACGTGGAAATGGCCAGGCTCCTTTGGGTAAGGGAGATGAAGTGGCTTTCAGAGCAGCCGGGGACAGCGGAGGATGGGGAAGCATGGTGCCGCTTTGGAGCTCACAGGATCGGAGTTCAGATCCTGACTTTGATGCCTTTTAGCTGTGTGGCCTTAGACAACTGTCCAGCACTTTGAACTTGCTTTGTGGGAAGGGGCTCAGTGTTAATTTGGGGTCCTCTCTCAGAGACTTTCAAGGATAACTGTAGCTGGGTATCTGGAGGGAACACGGCCCTCAGTTTTGAGTCCTCCAGCCTCAGACATCAGGGTGGACTCAGGACAGATAATGCACGTAAGCTGGTGGACGCACATTGCCGGTATGGGGGTGGAGAGACCTCCACGTAAATGACCCCTTGTGATGCCATTTTGGCCACATCTCAGCATCGGGAAATGACCAGCTGACTCGCTTCATTTCCCGAGTTCTGACAGGGCAGCAGCCGGAGTGGTCGTCTTTGCTGTTATCTGGAACAGCTGCTGGGATTTAACAGTGCACTTAGAGGAATTACCTGGAATCACAGCGCGCATTATGAAACGGGAATGCATTTCTGTAAGCCCGGCTAATGTCTGAGGGCCAGGGAGCAGGGGCTTTGCCCTCCACGGTGGGTGAGACTTAAAAAGGACCGTCTTGGATGAGGCCCTGGGGATGGGTAGTAATTTCATCAGGGCTGTCCTCAGCATGGGACTCAGGTTGGGCCGTGCGTGAACGAGTATCAGTGGCCGGATCTGGTTGGGGGGACCCATTTTCAGATCAAACGTTCAAGGAAGCCACCATCTCTGGGACCCTGGGGAGTGACAACCCTTTCTGGCCAGGACTTGAGAGCAACTCCGGATTGCAAGTGCTGAGCCCACCTCCCTGCTGACGTGGGATCACTGCAGTCCCATCAGGTGCCTCCCTCTCTTGTAAGCCCAGATGTTCTCCTCTCAAGTCAGCCGATGCCATTCCCTGGCATGTGGGAGGCACTCGTCTATGACACCACATCCCTGGAAGCACTGTGCCTGTCTTCTGCTGTCTTCTTGGAAAATATGATTGGTGAACATGCAATGGTTAAACAATAGTAAAAACAGTATAAATCATGATTATAAATTGAATCTAAGCAATGTAGATACAAATGCTCCTCAACTTAATGATGGGGTTGTGTCCCAATAAACCCATCTCAAATGGAAAATATGGTACATTGAAAATGCATTTGGTAAACCTAACCTAACAAACATCATAGCTTAACCTGGCCTTAAACTTTAAACATGTTCAGAACGCTCACCTTAGCCTATAGCTGGGCACAATCATTTAAACATAAAGCCTATTTTATAACAAAGTGTTGAATATCTCATGTAATTTATTGAATACTGTATTGAAAGTTTACACATTCTGTTTTTCAACAGAATGGTTGTATGGGTACTTGAAGTACGATTTCTATTGAGTATGTATTGCTTATGCACCATTATAAATTTGAAAAATCTTAAGTTGAACCATTGTTAAGTTGAGGACTGTCTGAATGTATAGGGCTGATACAAATGCCCTTGGAGCTTAGGAGAGGAAGAAACTTCTGAAGGCTGGAGGAGATTGGCTTTGGATGAGCCTTGTAAAACCAGAGCCCTGCACAACCTTACCGAGAAATACACCAGACTCAGGGGGCCACGCCCCCTCCGCTCACCCTGCAGTTGATGAACTTTGATCCTGAGGCAGTAGTAGAGTCTAGGTTAAATAGAAAAAAGGAAGTTCTGTTTCGTGTGTCCATTTGTAAGCTGAGTATTCTATTTGGACTGAGGACCACTTGGGCTACACGTGCCATGTTGCCCTGGCTAGGTAGTCGCTTGATCTGGTACCAACACTGGCTTCTGAGTGGCTTCCAGTCATGACCTTGGCTAATGAGATTGGATTCAACGCACTTCTGATCACCATTTTCTATCATGCACCTCCTAAATGTCCTGCCCCTTTTGCATGAGCTGAGGCTACCAGCCCCAATCAGTCCTACCTCGTAGACATCACTGTGGTCTGTCCGTTCACTTCTTACCCAGTTCAGGCCACTGTCACTTCTTGTGTAGACCTCTGTCATAAGTGTCCTGCAAATCTGCTGACATTCCCTCCTCAACACCCCCACCCCATCACATTCTTCCAACAGCGGCCAGCAGAATCTTCCTAAAATGGTTTTCTGATAATGTTAATTCCCTTCTTAAAACTCTTCAGTTGTCCCCATTGGTGCTTAGAAGAAAATCCAATGTCCTTACATTGTCCTACAGGTTTTCTGATCCCGAACTTTGGTCATTCTTTATTTGCTGCTCATGATGTGACTTAACAACAACAACAACAAACAGCTGGGCTCTACCCATTCAGGTCCCTCCACTTGGACATGTCCCTCTCCACCCTTTTGCCACCTGGCCTAGCCCTCCTATCATCCTTCCTGGCATCACCCTAACCAGACCAGGCAGTCTACTCCTGCTCCATACCACACAGCTTGCTGTCCTTTTCCTTCGCAGCCCCTAATGCACCGCCTACCATGTGTTATCTGTGCGGTTGGCTGTTTAATGTTTAATATGTGTCCTCTTTCCTACCACTTGCAATGTCCCCGAGTGCGAGGGTCCCTGCAAACACCCTGTCTTGTTGGCCACTGCTCAAGACCTAGCACAGAAGCCTGCGACCCAGCAGGATCTCAGGACATTTGTAGAGGTGGTGGGCACCTTGGGTTTCTGGAGCTTCCTTGGCAGGTTTCTACCGTGTGTCCCACTGATCGGAGACTCACTGGGGGTGAGGTGAGCTCCAGGCAACTCAGCCAGATGTTTCCATCTTTAGGTGAGCTTTACGCCCAGGCATGTAGCAGAAGAAACGGTTTCTGCTCGTAAACCGAGCAAATTTATAGTGGAAATCAGTGGGAGAGAATAAATGTGAATCCCCATGATGTCATTTTATGGGCTGCTTTATAGATTGTAATCACCCATTTAGAGTTTGCAGGCTATTAATTTTGTTTGCGCAGAGCCCCGGGACTCTTGGGGACAGAATTTACAGGGCTGTAATGTCAGACACGTGGCTAGGCCTTAAACCCCTGAAAGGTTTTGGAGAGAGAAGGACAAGGAGCCTTTGGGGTCCTTGGGGCTTAGGGGCCTTTCCTCTGGCTTTCATCCTGGGCATAGTTTTAAAAATATTTGTTCACTGTTTTATTTTCTTAATTGTATCCTTGTCTTTAGGCCCCTCCTTTCCTGTAAGCTAAGTGACTGTGTGGAGTTTTGTATTCAACACGTGCTTGAGAGAGCTCCCCTCTGAGAACGTGAGGAGCCCTAAGGAGGAGCAGCTCAGGGTCAGACAGATCGGGGTGAAGTCCAGCCCCATCCTGGGCTTGTGATCTTGAGCCAGTTTTTTTGCTGTCATTAATTTTTTGAAGCTCCCTTTCTTCTTCTTCTATAAATTGAGAGCCAGGTCCCTAAACTCTAAGACTGATTGCAAAGATAAAGGAGATGAATTGGGAAGCACCCGGTGCTTACAAAGAATTATAGTTCATGAAATGATTATGATGATTGCTGTTTCAAAGTAAGCCTGGTACAGTGGGAGCAAAGTGAAAACTGAGAGTCGGGACACCTGGTCCCAACTCTGTCGCTGACGTGCTGGGTGACCTTGGGCATATTAGTTAGCCTCTCTGGTCCTTTCTGCATTAGTGAAATGAAAAGTTTGGCTCCAATGGTCTCTAAGGGAGTGGTACTCAAAGTATGGTCTGTGGACCAGTGTCACCTGGGGACTTGTTGGCATGCAGATTCTCAGGCTCCACCCCAGCCCCCCGGCTCAGAAACTCTGAGGGTGGGGCCCAGCCATCTGCATCATAACAGTGCGGGTTGGTGGGCACAGTGATGCCACGGAAGCATTACTCTGTGATGACTTCCGCTCTAATGCTCATGTCTGATGTTGGCTTTCCAAGCTGCTGCTCCAGTCCCCTCTGGAGCCTTTCTCCTTGGGGTCTTGGACCACAGTGGCCTTTGGCAAGAGGAGAACAGAGAGGAGTAGGAGAATGAGCACAGAATCCTAAATCATCATCTAGTTGGGATGTGAGGCCAGGCAACCTGATGCAGAATCTGTGTTTCTTTCTTTCTTTAAAAAGAAAGAAACTCCCCTCCCCTCCCCTCCCCTTTCCCCTTCTCTTCCCTTTTCTTTTTTGAGACAGAGTCTCACTCTGTCGCTCTGGGTAGAGTGCAGTGGCATCATTGTGGTTCACTGCAACCTTAAACTCCTGGGCTCAGACAATCCTGCTGCTTCAACCTCCTTAGTAGCTGGGACTACAGGCATGCGCCATGATGCCTGGCTAGCATTTGTCTTTGAGAAGGTGCTATAAGTATTTACTGTGGGAATTGGTGGCCTTGCCCTCAGACTGCCTATGTGCACAGGGAGTCTGTCTGCGGTTTAAGTCTCTGGGCAATTAGAGGAGGAAGGCAACCACATTTCCCGTAATGCCACATTTGGGTGGCAGCAATCCAACCCATCTCTGGGGCCACTGCACTCTACCCAGAGCGACAGAGTAAGACTTAAGGCAAAAGCAAATATTTTTGCCATTCACTCCAGAATGCTCACCTCAGTTCATTTTACCATCACAGCACATGCTGACTCTGCCTAGAAGACACATTCTCCAGAATAAGAAGAGGGTCCTCCTCCTGTGGGCTGTCATTTAGAGTCCCCTGTTCCATGGCCTTAGGACTGACTCCTGCCAAGATCTGAAGGACTGGGCCAGAGAAGGCATCGAAACCTTGCACTAGGGGCCCCTCTGCTGTGGGTAGCAGGAGCTGTAGCTTGCAGTGGGTTGGGGGACCTGCGTGGGGACCACCCCCAGAACTCAGAGTCTCCAAGACACATTTAATGGCTCTCCCTAAATGATGACAGATGGCAAGATAATATTATTTTTTCAATCCCTTGCTAATATATCCAGTCATTTCTTAGAGACCTCCCTAGTTGAGGAAGACGCCTGCAGGGTGAAGATTCGTTCTTTCTCACTCCCATTTTCCCTTTCATATATTACCCTTTGCATATCTCCAGCACCATGTGCAGGGAGTAGGGTGGTTGAGTTGTGATTTAGGAGGATTCACTGTGGTCCTGTGGACCATCAACATGGCCGTAGCATGGCTCCTTAGCATTGGCCTGTCGTAACCATGTTTCTTACTCTTTTGGGTTGAGGCATGAAGACATCTGTCAAAATGCCAGTCTTATCTCTCATATTGAGGATAGTATTTGAGTAAGGGTGATAAGCTAATTTTAATGTGAAAAGCTGATACAACATTTTGAAACCAATGGAGTGTTGGAACTGGTAATGAGCTTATTGCAATGAGTTTTATTCTCAGTTTGATTGCAGATGCAAACAATGGAGTGTAGTGGCTGAGAGCACGGGCCCTGAAACAAGACTCCATGGGCTCACATTCTGAATCTGTAAGTCTGGGGCGCAGGAACTTGCATCTCTGCCTGGCTCCCAGGGCATGCTGATGCTGCTGGTCTGCAGGTCACACTTAGGGTGGCAACCTTAGAGTGCAGGGCAGGAGGGCCTGTGTGCTTGTGGTCCACAATGGGAGGCCGAGGAAGCCCAGGATGACATGACTTACTTATATCATCAATGGGTTTTTGGGGTTTTTTTTTTTAGGAAAACATACTGAAATATTCTTCATTGCAAAATATAAAAACAAACAAAATAATCTATGGATGTTAGAAAATCAGGGATACTCTCTTTATCTATGGGTTTTTCTAGAATGGCTGTTCAGGGTGGGGAAGGGGATGGATGGCTTAAGTAGTAGAAGTCCGTCAGAGGCCCCTTCAGTTTGGGAAACACCCTCGATGGGCTTCCATATCCTTTCTGAGACATGCTCTTTAAACATGCATAGTGAGCGGGGCCCTGAGGAGATGAGAGAAGAATGAGACTTGCCCTAAAGGAGTTTGCCAAACACACACCTTTGGAAAGGCAGTTCATGCAACCCCCTGCTGCTGGGCCCAATATCAATAATGGGAGAATGAACTGTTAGTTCCGATCGCTCTTCTAAATGCCATCATCAATGAACTCATTTAATGCTGATAGCATAGTAGGTATTATTAGTTCCTTCTCAGACATGGACAAACTGAAAAGTCAGAGATGTTGGGTAACTTGCCCAAGGACGCACAGCTTGCAAGTGGGAGAATGGGAATTTGAACTCAGGACTGGTCACAGGACAGCATTAGTTAAGTGCTAAAGGAAGCTCTCAACCAAGGGCTTCTGGAATTCTGAGGAGCGCCCCATTCCTCAGGTCTAGATCCATAGATTGGGAGCAGGTTGCTCCACCCTTGGGTGGAAGGAAGCTTGGAAGGCAGAGGGACCAGTGCCGAGTCCGAGGTCTGCCATGTGTCCACCTTTGTGGCCTTGTGGGAGCCTGAATATAGTCCCTGCCTCCCCAGTTACTGTCAGAGGGAAGTACATGGAAGGTCCCACCCATCACCTGGCACCCGGTGCGCCCTCAACATTTGGTAGCCCTTTTTCACTTGGCCCATTGCAACCCTGCTCCCAAGCCTGGGGGTCTGGGACGAGAGGTCAACCCACCTGGCTTTATTTGGCTTTGATTTGCCGCCCTGGTCCCGAGGCTTGCCGCGACCCCTGCTTTCTGTTGGGTTGAAAACATTAAGCTCTTGTGAGACGCTCCCATTACTGTGATTTACAAGCTTCTCAGATGCCTAGCGTAGCTTTCTCACCGGATTGCCGGTTTCTCAGAGAATTAAACATGTAGAGCCCGATCCGATATTTGCCTATGCTGAAGATACGTGGAAATGGACGCTCACCCCCTCTAGGGGGCCAATTAAAGTGCAGTTGAAGCCAACTCACACTAATTCTGCAATGCGTGGTGGAGTCTTTGTGGTTGGTGAAATGAGTAATGTTTATGATTTGCTGGAGGGTAGCTCCCAAAGTAGAAGATGGAGGGAAAAGCAGGTATGCCATAGACAGAAAAGCTTGGCATGGGTGTGAGAGGAAAAAGAGGGGAAAGCATAATCCCTCAATAATGGTTCAAGTTGACCTGGAGACAGATATACCTAAAAGGCTGGGAGAAATTTGTTTCTGATGGTTATCCGTACCATTTACCATTTCTTACGGAATCAAGCCAGCATGAAAGTAATCTCGCATTCTCAGCATGTTTGCTTTAGAGAATTAGATCCTTTGGAAGTCAAAGGAGTTCTCCAAAATTTAAAATAGATAAATTTCCAGGTATCTGAGCTTAGCTGGGCTAGGAGGAAGGAAGGTCTCAGCTGAAGGCTGGTTTCCTCACTTCCCAGCTTAGAATTGACTTCAAGGTCTTATCCCCATTTCAAAACAACAACAAAGGCACTGCCTGAGGAAGAACTTCTCCTTTCTTATATAGCATTCCGTGACCTAAGTGAGTGAAGTCTCCATTCTCCTGGAATTCAAGAGGAGGCTGCCAGCTACTTGTGAGCTGTGGGGGTTGAGGAGATTTCAGATATCAGGTGGGGCTGGTGCTGTCTGGAGCCAGAGTTCTCAATCCTGGCTGCGTGTGACAATCATCTGGAAAATGTTAAAAAATGCCGATTCCCAGGCCACACTTCCATGAATTAAATCAGAACCCCAGAGTAAGCGAGCTCCCTAGCGCCCCTGTGAGCAGCCTGGGTCAGGTGCCCTCTGGGCCCTTTGGCAAGGGGGGGTTAGGTCTGAGTGCACCAGAAGTCTAGAGGGGCTGAGGAAGAAAGGAGGTGCTGGCATGGGGGGCACCTAAACCCCCAGGGGTGTTCGTAGAGACTACGCTGCAAAATTTCCCAAGCAGGAGTCTTTAACATTGCATTTGTTACTATGCATGAAATGGTAATTCAAAGATCATATTTTCTTGATGCTAAAATACATTGATTTAGTGAGACGTACCATTGAGTTAATATCTACTTTTTGGGAGATAGGGGTGGGAGAAAACTCTATTAAGTACGTATTAAAATATGCAGTGATTGTAAGATATGTCTGAGTTTTGCAATCATTGTGTGTTGGAAAGTGTGCCTCTTGGAATTGATCTAACGACGTAATGACATAGTGCTTTGCATAAATTTGCTCACTTAATCCTCACAGCAACTCTACCTATGAAACAAGTGCTGTCATTGTCTCTGCTTTACAGGGCAGGGAGTTGGGGCACAGGGAAATGTTAAATAACTTGTCTAAAGCCATAAATGGTCTGAAGACGGTCGGCAACAGGACCGGAATCTGAAGTTTAGTTTTCGGAGTGGCCTAGAAAATGCAGTCACGAAGGCTATGTATGCCTTCGGGGGATTCTTCCCTTCCCCAGAGCCCAGGGAAGTGGCTTTCTCTTAATCAGGACCCCGAATACCCCAAGTGCAGGGGCATACCGTACTGTGGCTCATGTTGTGCACTGCACAAGGGTACCTGGCCTAGGGAATGAGTGGGGATAAAGTCTGGCTCGAGGTCCCTCACTAGGCCCCAAGCCCAAGGAGTTGCTTCTTCTAATTACACAAAGACTCCACGTTAGCTGAGGGGGCCCAACGGGAGAGAGAGAAGCCATGGTGTGTGACTGGCCCAAGGGGAGGGCACTAAGCAGAGAGCAGGGGCCTCCCCACCAGTTTTTGATGGTCCTTTCACCTTTCTGGGCACAATTTCTTGAAGAATCATTCCAGTGGGTCTGTTGGTTGGCAGAGACTAGAGAGGAGGAATCGGAGGTCCTTGTAGCTTTGGTGCCCTCAGTGCTGTGCCTTTAGGACAAAAGCCACCCCCATGACGCCTGTTTGCTCCAGCAGCGTGATAGAAATGACAAAGGGGAGAGCGACTGAGTGGGACCCAGGAACTCCAGGTTCTGAATTCCTGACCCCAGGCCTTGCGCAGGTTTTCCCTGCTTTGTTTTTCCCTTTTCCCAATCCCCTTGACGTAGGCAGGCTGAACCACTCTTAGGAGCCACATTCCAGAACAACCTGGGCAATGGAAAGTACAAAACAACTTACACTCGTTTCCAAAGCTTGATGGGTTACACTGGCTTTGCAGAAAGCATCCATTTGGCCCCAGAACGTGAAATAACATTTCGCGGCCTGCTGGAGGGGGGCCAGGGGGTTACGCAGCTGCGGGCGTGGGCCAGATGGGAACTGCAGATGCTGGCCTGGGAGCGAGGTCCTCTTGCTGCTCGTTTGGACTGTCATGGCAACAGCCTCCCCAGGACTGTTGCTACAAGCTTTGAAACGTTGCTCCATGGAAAGAACTTCAGATGGGAGGGAAGGTTTAATCGATACATACAACTTTTAGCTGGTATTAGAATGATGGTTATTTTTAAAGTGGGAGATCAGTGGTAGCAGTTAAGTCAGGGAGGATGTTGCAGGGTGTGATATTTAACTCTGTCCATCTTTATTATATTCCTAAAGTGGCTCCATTTCAGCATGCAGTCTAAATTAAAATAGCCTCCCAGCTCTCATGAAAGACCCCATCTCCCCTGTGCCATAAGACTGAGCTACCGTGTTTCCCCGAAAATAAGACAGGGTCTTATATTTATTTTTCCTCAAGAATAAAATAAAAATAAGCCCACCCCAGGGCTTATTTTCAGGGGATGTGTTATTTTCCCCTCAAAGCCTCAGCTTGCAGCATGCACAGGATGGCCGGGACCTGACAGGGGGAGCGGGCCTTGTTGGTGGGGCTGCCCATACCGCACCTTTCCGGTCACCTCTGGGATAGTAGCTGTCACGATGGGGCAGATGAGAAGGGCTGCTCGTCTTCTTTCCCGCTCCACAGCGAAATGGACGGGTTGTGCAGATACCTGTGTAGCCACGCTCATCACTAGGTCTTATTTTCGGGGTAGGGCTTATATTGCACAAACGCTTAGAAATCCTGCTAGGGCTTATTTTATGGGTAGGTCTTATTTTTGGGGGAAATACGGTACTTCAGAGCCAGCACTGGTAAATGTATATGTGCGGTAACAAAACAACAACAACAACAAAATCAGTTGTTTCAAAGATATATTTATTATTTATTCCTTAAGCCAGGAGGCCCATCTGATGTTCTGGGGTGCAGATGCCTTGGATGCCTGTAGGGTGGGCGTTCAGGACAGTCTCTGCCCAGGCCAGCCCCCGCCCTACCTGTTCGCAGTGACGATCTCTTGCAGATTCCCCTCCCTGTCCTGCACACAAAGGGGGCCAGTCTGGTGGTGGCTTTGGTGACATCATCACTCTGGTGAGCAGTGGAAATAGCACCACTGGATGCTGAGAGCCAGTTCTCTTTAGACTTGCTGGTTCTTAGGCAGGGAGTGGGAGGGAAGCTCAAATGAGTGCAGCTACACTCACCTAGGTATTAGAGTCATCTGGGAGAATTTTCAGTTAGATTATACCCTTCCTGCCTTGGTATAGTAGGTCTGCAGTAGAGCCCAAACATCCATTTTTTTAATAAGCTTCTTGGTTATTTCTTCTCTCTTTCTCTGTCTCTGTCTCTCTCTCTCTCTCTATATATATATATATATATATATTTTTTTTTTTTTTTTGAGACAGGGTCTTACTCTACTGCCTGAGCTAGAGTGCATTGACATCATCATAGCTCACTGCAACATCAAACTCCTGGGCTCAAGTGGTCCTCCTGCCTCAGCCTCCCAAGTAGCTGGGACTACAGGCATGAACCACCATGCCTGGCTAATTTTTGTATTTGTTTGTAGAGACGTCGTCTCACTCTTGCTCAGGCTGGTCTCGAACTCCTGAGCTCAAGCGATCCTCCTACCTTGGCCTCCCAAAGTGCTAGAATTATGATGCGAGCTACCGCACCCGGGCTTCCCAGTTATTTCTCATGGTCTGGGAAGCCCCTCTGATCAGCCCCTTCCCCTGGATTGTTAGAATAGCATTCATGGCCACTCAGTCCTCTTTGTTGACAAGTTCTCTCCGGCTTAGCAGAGCACACTAGGTTACAGTTATTTGTTGAATTCTTACAATACAATTTATGAATCTGGCTTAGACACAAAAATGTATGTTGCTAGTTTCTTCACAACTTTCAGGGCCTGGTTTGTGAGGAAGAGGCAAGGCAAAGGCCTTGGGGATGGACGCCAGTTGCTACCTTCAGGTTTGGTCAGCACCATGTGGTGTGGCCACTGGGACCCACCCGTACACTCATTCGAGGGCCAGTTCACACACGGATCTCTTCATTTGGGTCTCCCTCTTGGAATCCAGGCAGGAGAAATTAACCAGGGAATGAAATGCATCTTCCTTTCCCCACTCCTGTCATGTTCAGATCTGGGGGATAAAGAGGCTGAGGAAGAGAGGGCAGATATAACCTGGCTGAAGAAGCAAGTGTCTTTTATTTTCATTTCTCCCCTTCTTCTCCTAGGTAGAGGCTGCCTCCTTATACCATCTGTATAGAGAGCAGCCAAGTTAATTATGTGTGTACTTAGGGCTTTTACTAGTCTTGCCACCAGACGTGTGTAGAACCTTACAGTTGACAAAATAGGTCCACATGCTAATCTGTTTGACTTAATGAGATGATGATTCAACAGGTTATAAATCACCAAAGCAGCACTATGGACTATGCATGACAACCACAGAGCTAGGGCAAAGAAGTCACTTGAATGAAAGAAAATGATAAAGCCTTGTGTTCCTCAAGCAGGAAAAAAAATAGCTGTAAATTTTCCATTGAGGTTATTGCTATTATATCTTTAGCTCCTTAATAATGTCATGTTTAAGACACCTAAGACTTTTCGCAACAACATCCTGTAGATGAAATATGGGTGAAGATAATTGATTGGTCTCCAAGGTACATGTGTTGGGTGTGATTGGGCTACCTGGTTTGGCTCTATTCTAGGGACCAGAGACAATGGGCCACTGGGCCCCATAGCCCCACCCCTGAGGCTCCCACCCACCACCTGGTGGGAACAATCCCTGCAGCCCAGTGCTTCACCAGGTACCTACTAGCCACAAGCCATCATTGCACCTGGACTTGGGTGGAGTAAACACCTCCAGCCCTGACACCCATGACCACGGCCTAGATAGCCTCTCCCAGCTGCCACTGCTACTGCCATGGGGATACCTGGGCAGAGCAATTTCCTGCAATGCCAACCTCTTTGGAGAAGGACTTGCCCACCCCTCTGCCCAAGCTTCTAACAGTGGCATGGGGAAAAACATACCATTCCACATGAAGTCCAGCACTGGCTTGGACTGTGACAATCACAGGGGAACAGGACAACACAGAACAGCTGCACATTACAGGCTCTTGGAGTAAATCTTCTAGAATAGGTCATAAAAGCACCTTCTAAGGACCTCTTCTTCTTCTCACTAAGTAGGAAAGTTCCCAGCAAAGGAGAACAGGTGTGTCATCAACCTGTCTGCCCTGAGCTGAGAGAAGAGGTTTCAGATGAGAAGAAACCAGCAAAGGAACTCTGGCAACATGAAAAGCTAGCTCGACATGCTCAAAGGATCACAGCAGATCTATAACAATGGACCCCAACCTAAAGGAAATTGTTGAAATGTCAGAATTGGAATTCAGAATGTGGACGGCATATAAGATGAATGGCACTGAAGAGAAAGTTGAAAAGCAACACAAAGAAGCCAAAAATATATTTCAGGACATCAATGAGATAAATGAAAAAGTTGGTAATGAAGTAGAGAACATAGAAAAGCATTTAACAGAACTCAAAGAAATGAAAAAGTCATTTAGGGAACTTCAAAATATAGCAGAAAGCTTCAGCAACAGAGTAGACCAAGCAGAAGAAAGACTATCTGAGCTTGAAGACTAGGCTTTTGAACTAACCCAGTCAAAGATGCAGAAAGAAGAATAAGGAAAAATGAACAATCACTCAGAGAAATATGGGGAATATGTGAAACAAGCCAATATATGAATGATAGGAGGGAGAAGAAGAAAAAAACTAAGAGCATGGAAAACATATTCAGTGGAATTATTGAGGAAAACTTCCCTAGTATCACCAGAGATTCAGAAATCCAGATTCAAGATGGTCATTGAACACGGGGAAGATCCACAGCAAATAGGACATCTCCAAGACATATAGTCATCAACCTGGCCAAAGTCAAAATGAGGGAGAAAATTCTACAAGCTGTAAGACAAAAGCAACAACTAACCTACAAAGGAAAACCCATCAGGCTAACAGCAAGCAGACTTCTCAGAGAAGACCTTGCAAGCCAGAAGGGTTTGGGTACCCATTTTTAGTCTTCTCAGACCACAGTGGAATAAGACTAGAAATTGAAAAGAAAACAAATTGAAGAGAAACACTCAAATTTTCACAAAGCCATGGAAATTAAACAACCTGGTGCTGAACAATCCTTGGGTCAGTGATGAAATTAAGATGGGAATCAAAAGATTCCTTGAATTGAATGTAAGCAGGGACACAAGATTTAAAAATCTATGGGATATAGCAAAAGTAGTCCTAAGGGGAAAGTTCATAGCCCTAAATGCCTACATCAAAAAGACAAAAAGATCACAAGTTAACAAACTAAGGTCACATCCCAAGAGACTAGAAAAAGAGCAAACCCAATGCAAAGCCAGCAGAAGGAAAGAAATAACAAAGCTCAGAGCAGAACTAAACAAAATGGAAACCAAAAAACCAATATAAGGATCAATGAAACAAAAAGTTGGTCCTTTAAAAAAATGAACAAAATCAATAAACCACTAGCCAGGTTAACCAGAAATAGAAGAGAAAGGATTCAAACAAGCTCAATCAGAAATGAAAAAGGAAATAGTACAACTCACATCACAGAAATGTAAAATATCATCCATGAATACTACAAAAACCTCTACACACACCAACCAGAAAATGTAGAGGTAATGGATAAATTCCTGGAAACTCACAACCTCCTACGCTTGAATCAGGAAGAGTTAGAAATCCTGAACAGATCAACAGTGAGACTGAAGCAGTAATAAAAAAAATCTCCCAACAAAAAAAAAGTCCCAGACCAGATGGATTGATTCACAGCTGAATTCTACAAGACTTGCAAAGAAGAACTGATACCTATCCTACAGAAATTATTCTGTAACATCGAGAGGGAGGGAATCCTCCCTAACTCATTCTATGAAGACAGTATCACCTTGATACCAATGCCAGGAAAGGACACAACAAAAAAAGAAAACTACACACCAATATCCTTTATGAACATAGATGCAAAAATCCTCAACAAAATATTAATATGAGCAAACCTAATTCAACAGCACATCAAAAAGATAATTTACCATGATGAAGTGGGTTACATCCCAGGGTTGCAAGGATGGTTCAACATATGCAAATCAATAAATGTGAATCACCAGATAAACAGAAGCAAAAACAGAGGCCATATGATCATCTCAGTAGATGCAGAAAAAGCATTCAGTAAAATCGAGCACCCTTTAAACATACCTTGAAATTATAAAAGTCATGTATGACAAACCATAGCCAACATTATACTGAATGGAGAAAAGTTGAAAGCATTGCCCCTAAGAACTGGAACAAGACCAGGTTGCCCACTATCACCACTTCTATTTAACATAATACTAGAAGTCCTAGCCAGAGTAATCAGTAGAAGAAAGAAATAGAGGAAAGAGGTCACACTATCCCTGTTTACTGATGATATGATCTTATATCTAGAAAACCCTAAAGGCTCCACCAAGAGACTCCTGGAATTGATAAATAAATTCAACAAAGTCTGTGGTTACAAAATCAAATGTATACAAATCAGTCACCTTTCTATATAGTAATAACAGTTAACCTGAGATTCAAATCAAGTACTCAATACCTTTCACAATATCTACAAAGAAAATAAAATACCTACGAATTTATTTAACCAAGGAGGTGAAAGATCCCTACAAGGAGAACTATAAAACACTGATGAAAGAAATTATAGATGACAGAAACAAATGGAAAAAACATTCCATGCTCATAGCTTGGTAGAATCAGCATTATTCGAATGTCCATATTATCCAAAGTGATTTTCTGATTCAATGCAATCCCTATCAAAATACCATCATTATATTTCACAAGTTTAAAAAAAATAATTCTAAGCTTCATTTGGAACCACAAAAGAGCCAAATAGCCAAAGCTATTTTAAGCAAAAAGAACAAGGCATTACATTATCTAACTTTAAATTATACTCAAGGCTACAATAACCACAACAGCATTGTAATGGTATAAAAGTAGAGACATAGGCCGATGAAACAGAATAGAGAACCCAGAAATAAAAAACCCATCTGCCTACAATCAATTGATCTTTGACAAAACAAACAACAACATGCACTGGGGAAAGGAAACCCTATTCAATAAATGGTGTTGGGAGAACCTGATAGCTATGTGTAGAACAATGAAACAGGACCCCAATCTCTTGCCAGATACAAAAATTAATTCATAATGAATAAAAACTTAAACATAAGTCATGAAACCATAAAAAATTCTAGAATAAAATTTCTTTCATAAGTGTTTTGTAGTTCTCCTTGTAGAGATCTTTCACCTCCTTGGTTAAATAAACTCTTAGGTATTTTATTTTCTTTGTAGCTATTGTGAATGGTATTGAGTGCCTGATTTGACTCTCAGCTTAATTGTTATTACTATATAGAAAGGTGACTGATTTGTATACATTGATTTTGTAACCAGAGACTTTGCTGATTTATTTATTTATTTTAGAAGAAAAAGCAGGAAATAAACTCTTTTGGACATCAGCCTCGACAAAGAATTTATGACTAAGACCCTAAAGGCAAATATAGCAATAACAAAAATAAACAAATATGACTGTAATTAAATTAAAAAGCTTCTGCACAGCAAAGGAAATAATCAACAGAGTAAATAGACAACCTACAGAATGAGAGAAAATATTTGTAAACTGTACATCCAATAAAGGGCTAATATCCATAATCTACAAAGAACTCAAACAAATTAGCAAGAAAAAAAAAAAACAACCCCATAAAAAAATAGGCAAAAGACATGAACAGACAGTTTTCAAAAGAAGATAGACAAATGACCAACAAACATATGAAAAAATGTTCAACATCACTAATCATCAGGGAAATGCAAGTTAAAACCACAATGAGATACCACCTCACCCCTGTCAGAATGCCCGTTAATAAAAAGTTTAGTAATTGGAAACTAAATGATGGGCAAACATGGGCCCAAAGAAATGTAAAGGGCATTGGAAACCAAGAAGGAGCAGATGGAATGGGGTGGTAAAAAGTACTGGGTACAATTAACACTACTGTAGTGATGGGCACACTAAAATCTATGACTTTATTATCCATGTAACAAAAACATTTGTATCTCCTTAATATTTTGAAATTAAAAAAAATTAGAAACTGAAAAAAAAAAAAAAAACCACCCAGAGACAATGGGAATGTGCCCTGGTTTTGTCGTTCCCCAAAGGCCAGCGGAAGGACTATAAGCTTATAAGCTTCAGCCCTCACGGGTTGCTTTGTATCTCAGGAAGGTTCTTACAGGGACCAGGTCCTGGGGTCCGTACAAGTGGTGGGGTGGTCTTCACCTCTGGAGCCATGAGACACATGTCTATACTCCATTATGTCTTGGGTGCTACCAGGTGACTGGTTCAAAGGCAGAGGAAGATCAGGGTCACAATGGGCTTTTCCAAAGCCCAGAAAGAACTTTGTTCCTCTCCCTAGTAGTCCCCCAGGCATTTCTCTTACATTTTATAATCCCCATGAAGCAGGTGGGCATATAGGGCCTGTTATCTATTTCCTTCATATTGCCACATCCCCAGCTTGGCATGTGGGACTGACACATGCTATGGTGGAGATGCCATTGTGTTAAGACAGTAGCGATTAGGCCAGATGGAAGCTGAGTTCACCCTGGTGTGGGGCTGGGGGTGGCCACTAAGCAGGAGTCTGCTGCATCAGACTGACCTAGGCAGACATTTCTCATTCGCCGGACTTCACTGTAACCAACAGTGTTATGGAAACTCTGCCCTGTCTCCATCAGAATGATCCATCAGGGATGAGGAGCCACTGCCTGGAGAAAGCCTGGCTGACTGTCCTCCTTCTGACATGTGAATTAGGTGGGTTTGAGAGGTGTACTTCCGTGTGAGTTTCCTGTTGCTGCTGTAACAAATGGCCACAAACTTAGTGGCTGCAAACAACTCAAATATATTACCTAACAGTTTTGGAGGTCAGAGGTCCAAAATCGGTGTCACTGAGTTAAAGTCAAAGCGTCAGCAGGCCTGGAAGCTGGCCCCAGGGGAAAATCCATTTCCTTTCCTTTTCCAGCCTCTAGTGGTTGCCTGCATGCCTTGCCTCATGGCCTCTTCCTCACAATCACTCTGACTTGTGCTTCTGTTGTCACATCTCCTGCTGTGACTTGACCCTCCCAGCTCCCTTGTATGAGGATCCCTGCAATTCCACTGGGCCCACCTGGATAACCCGGGATAATCTCCCCATCTCAAGGTCCTTAACCTAATCCCATCATCAAAGCCCCTTTTGCCACGTGAAGCCACATATCCATGGGTTCTGGGGATTAAGACCAGGACATCTTTGGAAGGCCATTATTCTGTCTACCAAAATTCCAGTCAGTGATGTCTCAGTTTTTATTCACCAGAACCTCAGGGAACATTGAACGTGCTCTTGCAAAAAAAATATTTTTAAAGAGATAAAGTGTGTACCTGCAAAAAAATAAAAAAAAAGAAGGGGAAGGAAAGAAAACAATTGTTTAAAAAGCATAAACTTGAAATACTTGAAAAAGTCTCTTCATCTTTGGTTTCTAGTGCCCCATTTCCCCTTCCCAGAGGTGAAATCTGTCTTTATTAACAATTTCTAGTGCATCCTTTCAGTGAGAAAGGATGTACATGCATATACAAGCAGATATACACACACGTGTCTACGTATAAATTTCCCATTTTAAAAAAAACCCACAAATGATAGATCACTTTCATGTTATTTGATTTCTTCATGATCTATTCAAATCAAGATTTATATACCTGCCCTTTTTAAAAGCTACATAGTTTTTACATTGCATTCACATATCAGGATACATGTAACCAGCCCCTTATTGATATTAACAGATTGTAACATTGTGTCTAATCTTTTGATGTAACAATTAATGTAGCAGCAAATGCCTCCCTACATTGGTCTTTGCACACACGTGCCAGTATATCTATAGGATTAACTCCTCTTGGTGGCACTGTTGGGTCCCGGGTTATGTGCATCTTAAATTTTGATAGTGTTGCCACATTACCTTCTGAGAAGTTTATATGAACATATACCTGGAGACTGTGGTGGCTGGGCCTGGCCACATGCCATATTCAGCAGGGCTCTGCCACATTACTCACTGATAGCCTCCGGAGCTTCCTGCCACAGCCCGGTCTCTGTCCATGTCCATCCTCCAGCGAGGAGCTCACTATTTGAGAGTGAAGTCAAGGATGACAAGTACCCACATTGGGCAAGCCACTGCAAACTGCACCCAGGCTTGCAACCAGGACAGACAGGTTCACTGAAAAGGCTATTCATTAGGCGTCATATTCCAAGGTATTGTGTCAAATGCTCGGGACACAACACTATGTTTCCTTGAAAACCTCTGATTTATTTTGTCTCTCCACGTCGCCAGAGCTAGACAGTGTCGAGACTTTGATTTGAGCTCTGCAGCGGCGGGCTATTCTGGGAGGAACGGAACTTAAAGAGGCTCCGCGTTTGGCAGAGATGGCAGCCACGCTGGCTGGGGCCAGAGTGCTTGGATGTGACGCAGCTATTGTTTGTGAAAGAGATTTGATGCTTCATTAGAGAAAAACTGTGTACAGAAGCCCGGCAGAGATTTCTTAATGGCATTCTGATTAAAGGAGCAAACAACCTAAATGCCAGATTAGTAGCATTTCAGGCAACAAGGCACGGTGGGGACTGCATTTCTATTTTTTTTCCTTTCTCTCAGCCTTGCTTGGCAGCATACATTTGTCACTTTGAGGAAATGAGAAAGGGGCCAGTTGATATAGCGGAGAAAGAGCTGGAAGGCAGAGCAAAGCGTGGAAACTTGGAGCTCTCTGACAGTCCAAGGGGGCAGGTTGGAGATTCCGACAGGGTGTAGCCAACTTCCAGAATCCCAAAATAAAAGTCTAGACAGGCCAGTGGATCACCTCGGAATGCAAGTCTATGCTGATGTGCATGGGTCTTCCCACTAGGAACTTTCCAGAATGGTTGAGAGGGGACCCCCAGGCCCCCTGCCCCAGGCCCTCTGAGAGACAGGGCTGTCATGCATGTGAGTGGTCACCAGTTTTCTCCTTTGGCCTCAGAACATGAGAGAGCCGGTATCAGGGAACCAAGATTTCTCCCCCAAAACCATGCTTTAGGAATTGTGGCTGTACCCTCCCTCCCCCGCCCTTCTTTTAACAAATTCATTAGGGAGCTGGGTAAGTTCTCTCTTAGACCTTCAAGATGGGGTGATATTCCTGGGCAGGGAAGCAATTTTAGCAGGAAGTCTTTAAGAATCTGGCTCTATGGACAATGAGGAACATTTCCTCTATCTTCATCAAAGTGGCCTTTTAAAATCTCAGTCAAATCAATTGCAAATTCCTAACTCCTTCCCATGGCCTTGGCCCCACCACTGAAATGCACCAGCCGCCCTGGCCTTCTGGTGGCTCTGCAAGCACACCGAGCTAGTTCTTACTCCAGGACCTTTGTGTCTCCTCTGCCTGGAGTGCTCTTCCCTGGCCTGGGAAGATGGGCCCTTGGCATTCTTCACATCTCACCAGAGACGTCCCCCACCCTCTGACACCAGCCTGCAACCCCTACCACCCTGCCACTGTGCTGCTAACTTCCTCCATAGTCCTTAATGCGATGAGGAGCTGCTCTTTTTTCACTGGATGGCTCACGTGCCTGTTGCATCTCTGCCCGCTGGAATGTATGTTCTAAGAGGACGGGAGTCGGGATGGTCCATTCAGCGCCTGTAGAGGGCAGAGTGCAGTCAGGGAAACAGGGCGGCTCAAGAGATGGAGGCCAATGTGGGGAACTAGGTACCCCAGTGTGGGAAGAGTGGAACGGGCAAACAGGCCACTGTAGGGCAACCCAGAGGTCAGCAAGAGAAGGGGACTGGGCCGGAGGGGGAGGGCAAAGGGAGGAGGTCATGTGATGGAGGAGACTCAGTCACTGCCAAAGAGAGGGGTGAGGGGCAGGTGGACTCAGCTCCTCCCTTCCTGCTACCCTCTGGGGCTCCCACTGGCTGAACCCAGTGGCAGCCAGTTGGCGGCGGGTAGAGGCGGGGCAAGGTGGAGTCAGCCCCTGTGATCAGGAACAGAGCAGGGGGAAGGCGAGGACCCTCAAGTGACTGGGGGCTTGCTCCCTCCCCAGTGGTCCTTGGCACACAATAGGTCCTCAGCCAGTAGCTGCTGATTGGATGAGTGGATGGAGCACACCGGTCCACCTGAGTCAGTTCTAGTGGAGTCCATCTCGCCATTAAAATGCCAGAGTCTAAGAGGGTGACAATCTGAGGGCTGGGCTTGTCAGGTGGAGACCCTCTTCAGCCTTGGCAGGCTCTGAGCCTGCTGTGTCTTCTACCTCTGCTGTTCTACTCTGAGGAGGGAGGAGGAATCTTATTTCTGGAAATATTCTTTCATGAGCCCTTTAATCTGAGCCTGCTGACACTTTTATATGTGTGGGGTATGTTACTCGGGGAATTCCTTTGAAGACAATTTTAAACCTTCATTTCTCTGTTCAATTTTAAAGTTTGTGACGGTCTCAAACGTCCCTTCCCAGAGCCCTGGATTTATTCCTGATGCCAGGGTGTTACAAGAGGAGCTCAGCTGGAAGTGAATTCCACATTCCTAGTGACCTTTATCTGGTGACCCTGGGGAAGTTATTTAAGGTACCGGAGGCTCTACTTGTCTGTAGGGTAGAGTTAAGAACACCTTGAAGAGAACACGAAATAATGAACTGAGTGACCCAAGTTAAGCACCATCCTATATATGAGACACTTGAAAATGTTCATTCCTTCCCCCAAAATACTGGGAAATGGCTGAAGTGGGGTCCCCTATCCCAGGTCCCCTGGCAGCTCATGCCAGCCTCTCGGTTGATCTTCAGGTTTTCTTCTGATGATTATCTGCCATGGAAGAGCTTGGTTGTAGCAAAGGAGGTGGTTGGCCACCTATTAATACATCTCCTTCTCACTGTGACATTTGGCCCTGCTAAGGGAGTCATTCATTATGGGTTTTCCATGAATTTTCCTCCAAGCGTTTTCTGCATAACAAAAAAAATAGGTGGTCTGCCTGAACTGATTTATGTGGGTAATTTATGGAGTGCGTGTTTTTCTCTTCTTTTCTTCTTTCCTTTTGCTGAGGTGGTGCCTTTGCTACCTTGTCCCTGGGGTCTTGCATGAGGGTTGATTTAAGCAGCAACAGCTTTTCTCATTTAAATGTTAGGGTTGCCTGGTGCTTTATCAAAGCTCTGTGAGTACCTTTCATTATAGGAATTCTCAGCAGGTTAGAATCCAGTGACACTTATTTAAATCTCTAATGACAATGATAACTGACCGGTAATTAAGGCATTTCTGGAAGTTACCAGTACTTCAACTGAATTGCAGAAAGGACGGTAGCAGCCCACGGGGGCCGGCACTAGCGTTACGGGAAAGAGATGCGAGGGGAGGGGAGGTTCGGGAGGAGGGTTGGTGTGCCGTGTGGGGCACGTGTGTGTATGAACTTTCTTGGATTTCTGTCTGGATTGCTAACATGACAGTAGGTCAAGGGCGTCTTTTCAAGAGTGCTGCCTGTCTACTGGGCATCCTAGATGTGGTTCTCCAGGCCTTTTTTCCAAGGCCCCACCTGCTCAGCCTCACAGGACACTGATGTGAAATGCATGAGAAATGTTTTCCAAACCGTTAACTTCTCCCCTCACAATTCATAGCACTGGGTTTAGTCAAACTTAGGATAACACAGAATTTTCCTCCCTTTGAAGAGTGTTGGTTAAGTCTTTTTGTCTCCTGCTCTTCAAAAGCAGAGTCATCGTGTTTTTCTTTTTGAGAGGTACCATCAGAGCTGTCAGAAAGTGGAATTTACCACAAGACCAGAATTCCATCAGCCTTCAGTCATGACCTCCATACTTTCAGTTTTGAAGGGCAAACTCGCCCTATTTTGAGTGTTGAAGGAAAACAGCTAGCTCTGGTTATGAGTCGGTGCACTTAAATGGTGGAATAATGGGATTAAAGTGCATGAAGACACAACCCTTCCTCAGATGCCCCCTTTTAGGGTGGTGGCTCTCGGGCAGGAGGGGTGGGGGGAGACCCAGGCTTTCTGGCTCTTATTTAGTGGGAGGTTATAAAGCCTAATCTGACTTCTTTCTGCAAGCATGGCATTACATCCTCTATGCCCTTTTTATTTTAAAAGCACTTTAATATGTTATTTTATTTCCATTGTATCCATTTAAAATTCTTATTAGATAATCAATAGTGTTCCTTTTTCTTTCTTTTTTTTTCCATTTTAGACAGGGTCTCCTTCTGTTGCCCAGACTAGAGTGCAGTGGCATCACCATAGCTCACAGCAGCCTCCAACTCTGGGGCTCTAGCGCTCATTGTGCCTCAGCCTCACAAGTAGCTGGGACTACAGGTGTGTGGCACCACGCCCAGATAATTGGTGTTTTAAATATGATCCAATTTAGAAAAAAATATGAAGTCATCTTCTGGAGACAAACCTATTCATGGGCCTTTTGAAAATTTTTATTTGTTAAGTTATCCTACAGTGCTTGGTATACAAGTCTCTGACTTTTGGCACATACATGGATGCGTGTAACCTCCACTGCAAACAGGATGCAGAACTGGTCCTTTACCCCATCAAACCCTCTCTTCCCCCACAACCTCTGGCAAACAAGGGTCTGATTTCCATTGCTACAGTTTTATCTTTCAAGAATGTCAAATAAGTAGAATGCACAGTATGTGAGCTTTTGAGACTGGCTTTTCTTATGGACTTTCTTTCTTTTTTTTTATTAAGTTAGAACTTTTATTGAAAGTAAACAATCCATTGAACTCACCTATTTGCCAAATAATATCCACAGTTAGGCATTTGTAAAGATGATTTATTTATTTTTTCTCTTGAAACAGGGTCTTGCTCTGTTGCCCAGGCTGGAGTACAGTGGCCTGATCATAGTTTCACTGTAATCTCTGATTCCTGGGCTCAAGTGATTCTCCTGCCTCAGCCTCTCAAGTAGCTGCACCTGCCTAATTTATTTTTAAAATGTTTTGAGAGATGGGGTCTTGCTGTGTTGCCCAGGCTGGTCTTGAACTCCTGGGCTCAAGCGATCCTCTGACTTGGCCTTCCAAAGGGCTGGGATTACGGGCTTAAGTCACTGTACCTGGCCCACAAGGATAATTTTGGATAAGCAATAGTAGGCCATCTATTTCATCATGAAGGAAATTTTTTATGTAATATTTTGGCGGATCTGTTTGTATTTAAACTATATCTACTAAATTAGTGTCATGTTGAAATAACAGCCATTAAGACATCAAACATGACATCATAGGGGGCAGGTGCTTGTTAAAAACTCTATTATTTCATTTAAGCCAATACATATTTTGGGGGCTCATCCGTATCATTTCATCAAAGGGCCTAGTGGGCCCTTGTAGCTTCGGCTGCTGTTGGTTTCCCTTACGTACGTGCACATGGCAGTTGTGTGCCTGGAGGGAGGCCAGGAATTCCAAGGTGCCTGCTGATCGTCGGAACATTATTGACTTAGTGAAGGGTGCCCGAGCCATGGGGTCCTCTCAGACACCTGAGGCTCGAAGGCCATGGTGGGAGCCCTGCGCCTTTGGGGCTGGCTGAAGCTGGGAGAATAGGGCTGTGTGCATCTGGGGCGAGGTGGAAAAGGAGCTGCTGCAGTGTGGCTCACCTGCCAAGGGAGCACTTGGGAGAATGGGTTTGGCGATCTTGATCTGACAGCCGACAGGAGACTCCCCAGGGAGTGGAGGAGATAAGCCCGTCAGGAGGCTCCTGCTGTGCTGGGCCCAGGACTGTCACAGCTGCCAGGCAGGGTGCCGGTCCTTCCGAAAGGAGACTGAGCAAGTTGCAGCATTCTTCCTGAAAGCACCAGGGAATCACAGACGCCGTGGCTCGGTGAGGTGGAACCGACCGTGTCGTGTGGTCAGCAGGTGCCGGCCAGCCTTTCTTCCGGTCTAGCCAGGGCAGGGCATTCGCTCTGGAGGCACAAGCTCTGGGTTGTGTTATAAAATCTCATCTCTTTGTCTCTCCAAAAAGCGTGTTGAAACAGGTGTAAGAGTGTCTTTTATTTTAAGCCTTAATTCTTCCTTAATCGGTCAATCCATTGGCCATGACTGATAGCTGTTATTAACCATTATTGAGAGGTATTAGATTATTGAGTGTCCTGTAGGACAGTTCTAGAGCAGTTCTAGAGCCAGACCACTGGGGTCCAAGTCTCACCTCAGCATCTGGGGGGGCCCTGGGCAAGTGGCCAACCTTTCTGAGCCTTGGTTTCCCCATTGGTAAAATGGGGATAATAATTGTTTCCCCCTCATAAGTTTGTTGTGATGATTAAATTAGTTAATAGCTGCAAGGCAACCAACAAATACCAGCCTTGCATTATGAGTTAATCTGAGGACTCTGTATTTCGGGACCTCCATTGCTGAGCTGTCCCGTTCAGATGGAGAACTGCTCATCAGCCTCAGTCTCACATTGGAGGGAAACACTCTGAGGTCTACGAAAGCCTAGTGATGTACCCAGGACTAGAATTAGAGGTGTCCCTTCGGTATTAATCCCTCTCTTCACAGTGCAAAGCAGAGAGCTGATTATCTGTATAAACTGTTTATTCTTGGGCACTTTGTTAATTAGAAGTCTTTTTTCTTTTGCTTGTTCAAGCACAGATTGCTATTAACTAGATATCTTTAGTAACCTGGATTCCCACTTCTCATCAAGACAATAGTCATTAATTTTTAGAGCAACAACTCCAAGTCGCTGGAGAAAGATGTCACTTACTTCAGCCGAGTTTTAGCATTTCCCGTGTCTTTGCTGTGCTCATTGTCCTGCGTGAGGACCATCCGTGTACTGTGTAGAAGGGGTGGCACAGAGTTAACTGCAGTGTGTGCAGTTACCAAGAGCTTTCTGTTTGCGGACCAAGTGTGACAACAGAGGTTACTGCCACTCGATGCCCTCGGCCAGCCCGTCTGGGTCAATGTGTTTCGCGCTGGTGTTCGCCTTTTCCACCGAATTGTCCCAGTGACTAACAACTGGCTTGGTGATGACAAGCGTGTTAACAGTGGGGCTCAAGATAAGGCCGCGGTTACTCTCTTTGCGCTGAGAGTTTGCCGCCTGGCTGCCAGTGATCCAGGGACCCGTCAGCCCTGGGAGCTAGCAAGTGTGAGGTGTGGGAGTGGGAAGAGCATTTGGGGCCTTCAGCTCTCACGCCTGTGTCACTGCTCTTCACTCCCTCAGCCGCCGCCAGGGGACCTCTCTTTCTCTCTTTGCAGATGATCTTCATGCCACCTCCCATCTCAAAAGCAAATGCTTGTGACTTGGAGATACCTTTTCTCAGACACACAGGCGGTGTTCAGAATTTTGGCTATTGCTCAGTATACAAACCAGATAACTCCCGATCGTCGGAAGGAATGCTCTGTAGTCAAATTTAGCATCCCAGATTGGCTTCTCCCATCACTGATCAAGTTTCTGGACCAGACAGCATCCCCTCACATTGCTAAAGCAAATGTGACAGGGAGAGGAGGAATTCATATTGATGGGTGCTTGGCTCTCTGTGTGGGTATATAGTCAGTGCTTTCCTGATGCAGACACCAATCATGTGAAGACTGGGGGGGTTATGCACTGCTTCTGAATTATTCGTGTAAGAGGCTTAGCCCTTTGAATGTGAAGCAGCAGTAGTTGTTTTTACATGCAGGGAAGGGTCTTGGCGCACAGAGAAAACTCCTTCCGAGTGTTCATCTTTGCATTTCATTCATCCTATTAGAGCAGTGCAAATGCTGAAGCATGAATGAATGGGTCTGTGGCTGAATGAGTTTAGATTTGCTGAGCAGGCCAATTTGGGAAAGCGTCCTCGATTCCCCTGCTGTTTCCCGTGTATAGACACCCTTCCTAAGTGAATGTGGCATTTGTATTGGATGAAGCCCATAGCTGAGTATGAAACGTGATTACATGTCTACTCTAATCCTCAAAAGGCAATACTTTCCACTTAGGGTGTTTTAAAGGACATGTGTACTGTTGGACTCGCACAATATTTGGGTTAAAGGCATTTATAGATGGAGGTGGGAGGTAAGAACCATCAGCTCAGAAACCTAACCTCAAGAGAAATGGGGGTCTGAGCGAGGGTGCAGAAGGTTTTAGTAACCCCCCTGTGTTAGCTCATCTTGTGTCGCTTTAAAGGAATACCTGAGGCTGGGTAATCTGTAAAGAAAAGAGGTTTACGTGGCTCACGGTTCTGCAGGCTGTGCAAGAACCTTGGCCCAGCATCTGCTTTTGGTGGGGGTTCAGGGAGTTTCCAGTCAAGGCAGAAGGCAAAGGGGGAGCAGGTGGGTCATATAGCGAGAGAAGGAGCAAAAGAGAGAAGGAGGGGTGCCATGCTCTTTTAAACAACCAGCAATAGAGCAAGAGTTTACTCTTTATCATGGGGAGGGCACCAAACCATTCATGAGCAATCTTCCCCCATGACCCAAACAACCCCCATGTCCAACAGTGGGATCGGATGTCAACATGAGATTTGGAGAAGACAAACATCCAGACCATATCATACCCCTGTACACACACACACACACACACACACACACACACACACACACACACCATCCCTAGTCAAATTTGCAAAATCGTACTGATATACTAATGGCATTGCTGCTTGCTAGGGGAATTCATAGATCTGCAAACCCCATGAGTTCTAATGCCTCTCTCTGCAATTTTAAAAATGAATGGGCCAGAATTAAATGGGAGCCCTCCTTCCAAGGGAATGTTGGAAGTATTATTAGATGCTGTGGAGCACTGTTTGTTTATGCATAAAACCCTACAAACTGCAATGGAAGTCACTCTATAGATGACATCGTGAGAGCTGGGTATTACCAGGGGTATGTGGTATGATTTTAGGTGGTACCCCGGCCAAACCTCAGATGACACAGACTTACAGTGGTAAGAGGGTTATGCTTCCTTTTACAGTCTCTTTACCATAAGGAGAAAATATCCCTTGGTTCTACCAGGTCTTTACCACCTGTCTAAACCCTGGTAACCAGCCTCGTGACTCCAGCTCTGAATCTTTGCTTGGAGTGACAATATCACCGTGGGATTTAAATTATCTGGGTTTTCTTTTTTACTGTATATTTAGAGTTACCTTCTTTTTTTAATTTCAGCATATTATGGGGGTACAAATGTTAAGGTTATGTATATTGCCCATGCTCCCCCTCCCCCCTCCCACCTGCCATAGAGTTACCTTCTTACTATAGTGAGATGGGCTTTCCATTTCTAGTAGTAATATAAAGTTCCATTAAAAAATAAATTTAGAAGGATACAGTTCAAAGAAAAAAATTAATTAATTGTGCAGGTGGAACCCCATTATAAACATGTTGCCAGGGCGGGACACAGGTGGTGGAGGTGAGGAGACCCTGGCAGTAGGAGCTGATGACTACCTTGATTATAGAGAGAGGCAACAGGGCGGGTTCTTCCCTCATTGTGTGAACACTACCCCTATTTCCAGCAGAGGAATGCTGACCGCTGGCCTTAACGGATGCACTATGCTAAGTAAGTGCTTTTCATACATCTCACTTACTTTTATACGAATAACCCCATGAGATGGGTATTGTAACAATCCTCTTGTTTTAAAGATAAGGAAACTGGCTCTTAGAGGTGGTAACTGACTTTTCCAAGGACACATGGGCAGTGAGGGGCAGAGCCAGCATTTGAACACAGGGGATTTGATTCCAGGGTCCGGCACCTCACCCCTATGCCACCTCACATTTGATATCTAGTGACAGTCCCAGGTAAATGTAACAAGAGAAAATTCCAGTCATTCCAGTTCACTGCCTGTTGGCAAACTGAATTCATAGTGAGGGCAACACATTTGATAAAAAGGCAAAACACCAGCCTAAACTCAGCCAGTCAACTTAGGCAGAACTGTATGTAAGGTACTACCTGTGTGACATCGTTTTCATGTCTGTTTCAGTGTCTGCTCTGTTTCTTTCCGGCCACTGCCTGTTGAAAATTGATTCGTGTTCTTGAAATCCCTGCTTTGCTTATTAAATATCAGATTTTCTTATTCTTCCTCTCTAAGTCTGGATCACCAAAGCCTTTGGATTTGGAATATACTTGGCTTTGCATATACACCAATATTTATGCAGTGATATGAAGTTTTTTTAAAAGTTAAAGCAGTGGGAGGGGGCAGCGAGGGTGGGTAAATTCACACCTACCAAGTACAATGCACATTATCTGTGTGATGGACACACTTATAACTTTGACTCAAACTGTACAAAAGTAATTCATGTAACCAAAATGTTTGTAGCCCTGTAATATTTTGAAATAAAAAAATAATAAAAAACAAAAAAATGAACGTTAAAGGAGAGATCCTTTTACAACTAGACTTGATTTAGAGTTCATCAGCAATTTTCTTACATATTTAGCACGAGTATTGTAGGATAATATATGCTTTCTAAAAATATACATGTTCTGCTCAGCTGAATGCATTTCTTTCTCTTTTTTTTTAGCTTTTCTGGGTAAATTTCAAGAGCATCAGGATATTACTTAAGGTGGTAGATTTTATTAAACCTCCAAGAACATAATTAACTCATTTTACAAATTGTTAACGCTTGCAGAAGTTCATGATAAATGCGACCGCTTAAGACCATTTCGTGAGAACAGCAAAAGGCATTTTGTTAATACTGGTCCTATTTTCTGATATTGTGAGAAATAAATGAATGTTTATCACTAGCTGTTATAATCTTAATTTGAGAATTCTTTAAAGGCAATTAGGTATATTCAGAGGAATGCTGGCATTTAGTTCAATGTTTTCAGCTTAACAGAGTGGCCCCTCAAAGAGGATTATGAAACTGGGACAAGCCATTCAAAGATAAGTTTGGTTTGGTTCTGTTTTAAGTTTAACATTTTAGTATGCTTATATGACAACCTAGCGCATTTTAAGAAATAAAAAAAAATTATCAATAGGCAATCTCAACCTCTGCTCAGTTGCATTTTACTCTACCCTTGCAGGGGCCTGGAGGATTTTGTTCTAGGAACTTTAGTTTTCGTTGCCTATTGTGGGGGGCTATATTTCCAGTTACAGAGTTCTGCAGTGTGCCTCACTTCTTCTGATCATGACTATAACCCAGCCACCTTTTTGGAACCATTAGGAATTATCCTTCTCTTCCTCAACCCTGAGTTTTACTCTTTTGGTGTCTCGTCTCTGGTCATATTTTCTTTTGCCCAATTTTCCAACCTGCCTATCTTTCTTGCCACTGGGCTTTGCACATGCTGTTCCCTCTGTTTGCACATGCTGTTCTCTTTTTCTCCTCTTCTCTCTACTCCCCTTCCCCAAGAACACACATTTTTACCCAAACAGCACCTACTTATCCTTCAGGTGCCAACTCAAGTGCTGCTTTCTCAAGAAGCTTCCCTTTTCCTGTTCCCTTGTTAGCTGCTCTCCTAGAGTTTTGTTCTTTCATTTTGGGTTCACATGTTCATTATCGGATGAGTGCCCGTTTCTCTCATTAAGTTACGTTGTTAAGTTCTCTGAAAGCAGCTACGGAACCGTCTGGTCTTCGCTACAATTCTAGCCCCAGCATCTAACTGGGCATCTGGTTCATAACGAGTGCTCCTTTAGCATTTGTGGATTGAAGGGCCATGAACACCTGTGTTCTGCGACTCCTCCTTCAATGCCAAGGACTCCAACCCTGGACCGCCCTCCTTGAATTCACACAGAAATGGTCTCTGTAGGGCCCATAGAGTACCTGGCAGATGCTGGACTTTATCAACAGTCTTTCAAGGAACGCTGCTGTCCCCGTCAAGCTGTCAGGCCTGACAGGCACCTGCAGCCTTGTTAGCTGGGGGCCTTTGGGGGTTTCTTCCGGGGCAGCAGGACAGCCAGGCTGCAGTGGGCTGGCTGCTCTGCAAACAAAACCTGCCCCTCCACGCTCCTTCTCCAGCCAGAGCGAGGGGGTTTTAAGTTCTATCTACAGCCCTGATATTGGCAGAATAGAAAATATAACATTCTTATGGAAATTGCTGGTACAGAAAGACACTGTGGGTGAAGAAAGACAATGGACATTCACTGACCATGTCACGGGGAGTATGCTCGTACACATAGCCACTGTCTCCTTCCATTCATCCGGCATCACAGATTAGGAAACAGGAACACCAAAAACTGGGTAAAGGGCTGGTATTTAAGCTAGGGTGGTTTGGCTCCAAAGCTTATGTGTTTTCCACTACAGCTTCTTCCAGAAAGGAACTTTGGCTCATCCTGCCAGAGGTAGGAAGGCGTTTCTTATCAGATTTCCTACCTCTTTGTTGTTGCAGACTGCAACTTGGGGTGGGAGCTGGGAGATAGTCAGGACTCCTAGGAGGGCGGGAGAGATGCACAGTTATCGCATAGAAGAAACCTGTCTTTCATTTCCCTGGCTGTCACCTCATCTGCAGAGCCCCACTGTCTGAGTTCAAGCTAGAGGACTCCCATACACCTGCCTCCCACGCACAGGAGCCATGCTACTCTGAGAGCCAAGGGAGAAAGATAGGCAAAGGCTTCCAGAAGGAATGCTGGGCCAAAGGACAGGCTGGAGGGTGGTGGAAGGGAATGCTCCAGAGGGAACGGCATTTGCAAAGGCCTGGTGGGGCGGAGAGGAAGGTGTGCCTGGGTCACTGAGCAAACTCCAGTGCCACTGGGCCTTGCAGTGGACAAGAGCCTGATGCCAGATGTCAGGGCCATGCCAGGGACTGTCCTTTTGAGTAAAGAATGAAGGGGTGAGAGACAGGATCCTGGGGATGGGAGGAAAGTGGGAGAAGTCCAGGAGAGAGGCGAAGTGATAGTTATTAAAAATAAAAGTTGCTAAGAGCATAGTTTAAGGATAGTGGCAGAACCAGCCAGTGCTAAGAGTTAGAAAAATAAAGCATGACCATGAGTTTAACCTTCTTGCTAACCTATACTGAGTCTCCCTGCCTTTTATCATCATCAATATTATAACATCTAGACGTGCCCCCTGCCACCCAGTCCTAGGCTACCACTAATCTATTTTTTACTAATCTATTTTCAGGCTTCTATAGATTTGCCTAATTTGGACATGTAATGTAAATTGACTCATATAACATGTAATCTTTGATGTCTGCCTTTCTCCCATAGCATAATGATTTTGAGGTTCATCCATGTTGTAGCAAGTCCCAATACTTTATTCCTTTTTATTACCGCTCGGGTACTTCTTGACCCCCAGAAAAGAGCATCTTGTCACAGGCCAGTTCCCAGTTTCCAGATGTGGCTGGAGCAGGATGCCATAGAGTTAGTGATTGTCTTCAATCCTGTTGGATCTCCGTGGTTTAGATCAAGTTAGCCTGGATGCAGGCCTCTCAGTTTCTTGGTTTCCCTGCTGAGCAGCAGCCATTCTCTAGCTATGTATCCCTGTTTTGGTTCTGGGTCCTGGGTTCCTTCTATTCAGGGTCACTATGTACAGTTGTGTAAGTTGAGCACTGCACAAGGGTTGAGCACTGCACAAAGTTAAAGGGATAAGGAAGGGCTCAAATACAATCTGCACCCTACCTGCCAAGCCATGGGCCCCAGAATGGGACTGTGTCCAGTCAGAGGGGGAGGGTGCCTTTTTCTCACCCATGTAAAGCTTCATATATACTTCTGGCAGTCATTGAGAAGGAATGCAGTTATGTTTTTGGCACTTGTCAGAGCTGAGATCTTGGACCCAGTTAACATGTCTTATATTTGAGTTAACAAGATTGAAGTGGTGAAAAGACAGAGGAAAAAATTACAGACATTTTCTAATTTATGGATTTGTTCTTGTAGGAAAAACTTCCCCACTTTGTGTTCAGAGATCTATAGCTCTACCACAAGCAAAAGGCATTTTCAACCTCTCAATTTTTTC
>VSMD01068036.1:0-28225 GCA_008750895.1 Mirza zaza
TGGCCGGGCGCGGTGGCTCAAGCCTGTAATCCTAGCTCTCTGGGAGGCCGAGGTGGGCGGATCCTTTGAGCTCAGGAGTTCGAGACCAGCCTGAGCAAGAGCGAGACCCCC
This sequence comes from Mirza zaza, assembly GCA_008750895.1. NCBI lineage: Eukaryota > Metazoa > Chordata > Mammalia > Primates > Cheirogaleidae > Mirza > Mirza zaza. The sequence goes on from VSMD01068036.1 coordinate 112, forward strand.
ATCTCTACTATAAATAGAAAGAAATTAATTGGCCAACTAAAATATATATAGAAAAAATTAGCCGGGCATGGTGGCACATGCCTGTAGTCCCAGCTACTTGGGAGGCTGAGGCAGCAGGATTGCTTGAGCCCAGGAGTTTGAGGTTACTGTGAGCTAGGCTGACGCCACGGCACTCACTCTAGCCTGGGCAATAAAGTGAAACTCTGTCTCAAAAAAAAAAAACAAAAAAAACTTGAGATTCTATAACATTGTATACTTATAGAAAGAAAAATCACCCAAAACATACAGTGAACAGAAATTCTATAAAGTAAAATTTTTGTTATATTAAACTATCAGTATTTCCAAAACTATGTGATATACCCCACTACAGAAGCCTCAGGATTTGGATTTGGACTTGGCGGTGGATGCTCTGGCCAAACAGTCTTCAGTCTCTGGGGCACAACCCCTGACATCTGGAATTCAGCTCAAGACAAACAAGTTGGTTTAAGTACCAGAAGGCCCCTATATACACTCCTTTAAGAACTAGGGTTACTCAGAAGTACCCATGTGGTACTTTCATTAACATGCTACAAGGAATAAGGCAGTTTTCAACCTCAAAAATAAAATAAAATTCAAGACCCGATAAAACTTACTGTACTCATTGTGCTCTTTGGTGGCTCAACCTACAGAAAAAGAAGTGATCTGTACCAAGGTTTGCAGGGAAGTTGAATGTTCTCAACCTCTCGTCCCCACTGGTTACTCCTCCTCTGGCTTGCAAAAGATTTTGGAGCCAGATAGATTTCCAGTATCTTCAAGTCCTGACAAACAAAGATATTGACTTGATAAATGCTGCCACCTGCATCACTGATAACAAAGTTCAATAATTTACCAGTCCTTTCTGTCACCAGGGTGCTTTACTGAACACTTTATGCAATTCATGTCTTTAATCCCACATTCATGTTAGGAAGTTAGCAATCTTGTTGAATACAGAGCTTCCCGATCCCAAAGCCTGCCATTGGAACCATTGTGCCATCTCCCAGGAAAAGACCAGTCAGAATTGCCAGATGTGATCATACCAACTCCTCAGTAATACTGGGGCCACGGGCCCAGAGCTTCCAAGGCCAAGCGGAGCCCAGAGCCTTGGGCTCTTCTCACGAGTTCAGGAGGCAAGAGTCACCCAACCCGGAAGCACCCTGTATCCAGCTGAGACTTCTGTCACTGGCAACAGGTGAATGGAGGACAGGGAGACTGTGGATCAGGAAGCCAGGTAGAAGGTTCCAGGAAGGGCAGAGAAAGCACCAGGTGTGGAGGCTGAGAAGTCCTTGGGTTTTATTCAGGGTCCACTGTGAGGTGGCAGCTGACCACAGTAAACTCAGTGCCAGGGATGCAGTGGGTGAGGGAAATGAGAAGCAAAACCTTGGAGCCAGGAGTTCAAGTGTATGTAATTGGTGTGGAAGGTGCAAAAACATGAATCTAGCAGGAGAATGAAGTCCTTAGCACAGGGCAAGACTGAGGGACAGAGAGAAAGTGCCAAAGCAAAAAGACTCCTATGGTTACCCAGTACAAGGGCAGTGGCTCTCAAACTTGAACCTGCATCAGGCTCACCTGGAGGGTTTGTTAAGCACAGGTTGCTGGGTCCCCCAAACTGTATCTCTAACAAGTTCCTAGGTGACACTGATGGTGGGGCTCGCTGGACTAGGGTAATGATCATGGAGTTGCAAAGAAGGAGACATAGTTGAGAGAGATCTTGGTGGCAGAAATGATAGGACTGCTCTCAATCCCATCCTTCTGTTCATCCCCAGTGTTGCTTGCCACCTTGTCACATTCCTCTGGACCACAACTCCTCGTAACCGATCTCCCCTCTCTAGATACTACCCTACTGCCAACCCATCTTTCTAAAGCAGTTTGCCATAGCAACGTTCCCAAGTTCCTCACTGAGTCCCAACTCCTAAGCGTAGTGTGTGGAGGCAAGTTGGCATTGCCAAAAGAGCACATTTCTGGAGCCAGACTGCTGGGATTGAAATCCAGGCACCTTCAAACCCCAACTTGTGACCGCTGAACTCTGTGCTGTTTCCTTATCTATATAAAACAGGACAAGCACTAACCTCAACAGATGTGTGAGGATTCCAGGAGTTAATACAAAGAGAGCCCTTGGAATGGTATAGGCACACTTGAAGGCCCAATGTCTGTGGGCTGATGTCACCATACTCTGTAACCAGCACCAGGCTTGCAGTCTCTCCAAGTGTACCACCCCAGTGCCCAGCTCCATCCCTCTGCACAAGCCCTAGATGCAGTGATAGCATATCCCACCCTCCCCCTCTAACAACAGGCTGGAACCTCCCTACCTCATTCACAGTAGCCTCTGCCATGAGGACAGAGCAGAAAAAATACAGCTTTTTTTCAGAATCTAGTGGAAGGAGAAGGGTGGGGAGCAGTGCTGGTAGGCAGCTCGCTCAGGTATTATAACAGGAAGTACAAGAGGAGAAGAAAAGGCCAGAGCAGGTTTTCCAGGAGAAGCCCAAAGGGGCTGCCCAACCCAGCTGAGCCTCTTTCTAGAGCACTTTAGTGGTCTGATTCCCAGAAAATGGCATACCATAAATACACTTGCTCCCTGGGTACCTAATTTTCTACCCTGACCTGAATGGTTTAACCCTCTTCACCGTGTCATTTGCTAAAGGTAGACTTGCATCTCCTGACACCTAAGGCCAGCCCATACTGTGAGATCACAGATACTTGCACTCGGGAATGTACAAATGCTTCTAAAAGCAGCTGGGTGCGGTGGCTTGTGCCTATAATCCCAGCTACTTAGGAGGCTGAGGCGGGAGGATCACTTGAACCCACGAGTATGAGACCAGCCTGAGCAACAGAGAAAGACCCGTCTCTTAAAAAAAAAAGTTGATCTAAAGCATCACCTCACCTAGTAAGCGTTCGCCTTTTTTTCCCTTTCCTTTTCTTTTTTTTATTATGTTTTAATATTTATATATATATATATATGTTTTTTTTTGACTGCCATGTGAGTTGTAAGCGTTCACCTTTATACAGACATTCAGGGTGCAGGCTCTGGCTAGGATGAAGACTGTCTACTTGGTTTGAACAGAAGTGGAAGGTGCCTCAACATCTCCTTAAGACTCACAAGACCATTCAGACCATATCAAGGTCCACTTAGACGACATGATGGTCCCAGATCCACCATATTTCCTGGGTTCTAATGTGTATGACTGGTCCCAAGAATTGTCTATGCTGGTGCTAAGAATTGTCTAACATTTGGGTGCCTACCTTTGATATAGGTTATTTCCTGAAAAATTACCTAAATAGTGTCTTAGAATAATCTAACAAAAATGTCATTGACAGAGGAAGGAGAGATTTGCCTATAAAGGGAAACAATCCAAGGCACACACCTCGGTTGTTCCATAAGCCTCTTATTTCATTGGTATTTAGGCTTTCAAATATGGCTGTCCTCACCTGCACACTCCTCACCACTTTCTGAAACCAGCCCCTGCTGGTTTATAGGCCCAGCGAGACTATTTCTTCCCTGGGAGGTTTCCGGGAGCTTCCCCATTCTCTGTGCCCTGGGCTAATATGGCAATTCATTTCTAATCTGGTTTTTCTCTTTTGGGGACAGTAAGGTTCAAGAGTGAGAGGACACAGGAAGTGGGAAGGCAGAGCGCAGAGGTGAGAAAGGAACATTCCCAGCAGACCACCCCCAGGATAGGATTCAGAAGAACAGTGTGTGAACAGAGGCTAGGGGTCATGGGAAAGGTTCTGGATCATGCAAGTGACAGAGGCCATCTGAATAATAAGACTAATAATGGCTGAAATTTATAGGTTACATCTATGCACAAGGCACTGTGCTTTCTAAATACCATCTCACACACTCCTCATATCACCCAGTAAGGAGGCAGGTACTATTACAATCACCATCTTACACACAAGGCAGGTAAGGATGACCAAAAATTAAGTAACCTACCAAAGTCCACAACTAGTAAATATCAGGGCCTGGACTTAACCCAAGGCATACTGACACCAGATCCCATACTCTTATTAAATAAATATTATGTTAATGCTAGCATGAGATGTATTAATTTTATAAATAAGATGGAACATTGAGATGTTTTCCAGGTTTCCCAAATTCAGTATGTCCAGAAAGGAACCCTTGCTGCCACCTTCCTCCAGCAACCCTGGCCCCCTACTTAGTTTCTCAAGGCAAATGCTGCAGTCATCCAGTGTGCTCTTACTTGCTTTCAGTGTCACAAGGGCAGGGCTTTGTCTACTGTGTACCTAGCTAAGATACCGCACAAAGCAGATAATCATATTTATTGAAGGAATAAATGCCTTGGGGTAAGAGTGGGTGGTTGACAATGCCCCTGTCATTAAGAAAAGAAGAGCTGGTATACAGAGCAGCAGCCATTCCTGACTGGGAAAGGTAAGCAAGGCCAGAATCTAGGGATTCCTAAAACTTTGAAGGTGAAAAAGAAACAACTCAGGCCAAAGCTAGGAAGGTGATGCCAAAAATCCAAATGAGGGAAAGAAAAAAAGGAACAGGTGTTAAGGGTAGTTTTAGAAATGCTAGATGTGAGATACCAGGAAGCAAGGTCCACAGGCAGCTGGAAAACTCAGGATCAAGAATGGGGGTGAAGAGTTCGTTTCTCCATCGGCCAGGAAGGACGTGTTGAGGCATACCCGTCAAGGACAGCAACTACCATGGCTTCCGGCACTTTGGCAAAACCTCAGATGCGTGGCCTCCTGGCCAGACGTCTGCGGATTCATATGTTGGAGCATTCACGGTATCCCTGGGAGTTGCAACTTTGTATAAGTTTGGCGTGGCTGAACCAAGGAAGAAGGCATATGCAGATTTCTACAGAAATTATGATTCTATGAAAGATTTTGAGGAGATGAGGAAGGCTGGCATCTTTCAGAGTGCAAAGTGATTTGGGAACATAAAAGAATTTCTTGACCTGTGTTCCTGAGCTATGAGTATGTGGGCTGACGAATAGCTTCTTTTGATAAATAAACCATTAACAAATACAAAAAAAAAAAAAAAAAGAATTCGGGTAAAGATAGAGATTTCAGAATTCACAAAAATTTGGAGCAGTAGATAAGAGAATGACAGAGTCAGAAATAAAGCTAGGAGAACCTAGGGAGAGCAGCCTTTCAAGAAGGAAGATGCAGTGAACAGCTGTAATGCACAGGTGGGGGGACTAAAAGGCAGCCAGTGAGGTTTGTCACAGGAAGTGAGAGACTGGTGACGCAGGCAGCAGCAAAGGAGTTGCACCCCAAGCCCAAAGTACTAAGGATCAGGCTGGGTGGCCTAGAGGAAGCTGCACTGAATAGGTGCCTAAAGCAACAGGACAAGTTAGTGAAGAAACAATCTGGGTGGGTGGGGCAGGAAGAGACAAGTCCTACAAGGAGGGGTGACAGAAGTGAGGACAGCAAAGGGGACAAGCCTCATACACCACCCCAAGGGCAGGGCAATCAACATTTTTAGGATGGGGATGATATGGTGAGATCTGCGTTGAGAGAGACTGAGTCGCCCGTGCGCTGTGAGGACAGATGGAAGACTGAACAAGTCAGAATGTATTAACAGACCAGGGAGGAGACTCCAAGAAACCCAGATGGGAAGAAAGCTGTATGGTTTGGAGGTAGTGGCTAGAGTACAGGGGAGAGAAGAGACTAGATATGGGGCTTTCTGTGCTCTTATAGACTTATTGATCTACTTAATCATCCTGTTATTGTTAGACGTTTATTTTTTCTAATAAAGCTATTATGGACACTTCAGATGTTAATCCCTCACCCAAGCTCTAGGAGGAGTGTGACATATATAATCATATGTGCATGTGAGCATATATATGGCATATATGTATATGATGCATAGGTGCTCCTCCACTTACAATGAGGCTACATTCCCATAAACCCATTGTAAGGTAAAAAAAGAAAATCCTAAATTGAACCATAAGTGAGACACCATCTATATATGTATACAAGTGTGTACAACACATATAGAGGAATCTGATAATGGTTGAAAACTGATCATTAGGCAGGAAACAGGAAGAATGTTAAACTGGAAATGATTCTCTCACACCACCAAATTCCCATGGGCAAAGAAAGGGAGATTCCGCAGAAATGGGTCATGGGAGTGGGCACACCAGAAACAGAATGAAGCTGCAACTCTGCAGCACATCTCAAGGGAGACATTCTGATGAGGAGTTCTTCTATTTACAGCAGCCACACATCAGGTACAAAGAGCCCTCAAACCACCTGACAGCAGAGTGAGTCTGATACAATTACTCACTGAAAATAAGAGACCCAGCTCCCTCGACTCCCACTCTGGTTCTACACACAATCACCAAGTAATCTTGACCCTAATATGGCTCCTTGTGCATTGTCCTACAGACAAGATGTGCAGGGACATCAGGTCACTCACCTGATGTGGCAACTATAAAATAGTTCTCATATAAATTCATAAATGGCTATTCTGATGCAAGGTGTTAGTCTTCTGTGAGTTAGATGAACCAGCCAGAGTACTCTTTATGGTGGCAGGGTAATAGCAGAGAGAAGCCTAAATCCTACAGAATTTCATCAAGGCAATGCCAATGTGTCAGTGACTGACTGGTCACTGGCTGGCAACAACTGCCTAGGTTGCATCTTCCCCTTTAAGCCATAAACATAATCGTTCCCATGTTATTTTAATTATTTCCCTACATGAAATTTCAAAAGTAGAATTACAGAATGTGTGTTAAAGAGCAAGAATATTTTAAAGACTGTGGTGTACTATCCAACTACTTTTATAAAGAATGTCAAAAATTCCCAGGGCAGAGCTGGGCGTAGTAGTTTGTGCCTACAGGCCCAGCTACTCAAGAGGCTAAATCGGGAGGATCACTTAAGGCAGGAGTTCAAGATCAGCCTATAGAATATAGCAAGACCCCATCTTTTTTTTTTTTTTTTTTTTTTTGAGACCGAGTCTCACTCTCTTGTCTGGGCAGAGTGCCATGGCATCAGCCCAGCTCACAGCAACCTCAAACTCCTGGGCTCAAGCAATCCTGCTGCCTCAGCCTCCCAAGTAGCTGGGACTACAGGCATGTGCCACCATGCCCGGCTAATTTTTTTCTATATATATTAGCTGGCCAATTAATTTCTTTCTATTTATAGTAGAGATGGGGTCTCGCTCTTGCTCAGGCTGGTCTCGAACTCCTGAGCTCAAATGATCCGCCCACCTTGGCCTCCCAGAGAGCTAGGATTACAGGCATGAGCCAGCAAGACCCCATCTTAAAAAAAAAAAAAAACAACACCAGGCTGAACAAAACAAAAAAAAACCCCAAGGCTGACAGCAATTTCTGATGCCCTCCAGAATTGGGGCATGAACCCTGAAAGCTGCCAATAGCTTTCACATCAGAGCTTCATAAATGGATCTTTGTGCCACTGCCTTGAGAAAAACACAAGTCTCGTGTTTATTATAAAAATAAGGTTGCATGGTAAGTAGTCAGCAAGTCTGCGGTTGGCCATTTAAGCCCTGTAGCCTTGCACAAATACTTGACCTTTGTGCCTCAGTGTCCATATCTTTAACGTGAGAAAAATATCTCCCACCCTGTAGCTGTTCTCTGGAACAGTGGACGCTGAATGAAAGCACCCAATATGGTTCCTAGCACCCTGAAGGCAATGCCATCAGCTGATTAATTCAATAACTATTACAAGTACCTAGTCTGGGTCAGGCACTTCTCTAGGGGCCAGAAATAGAGTGGTAAACAACAACAAAAAACCCACTCATGGAGCTTATATTCTAACTGGAAAGATGATCAATAAATTAAGTAATAAATATGTATTACATCAGAAGGGGCAAAAACATACATCTTCTTACAAGTGTGAGTGCTACTAAATAAGAGCAATGCAAACCTTCACCCCAGGAGAACTAGAACAAATGTTTCTGACTCTCAGCAAGGCTCTTTTCATTTCCAGAAAAGATTTGGCAGGATGTAGCTAATCATGACTGCTTAGACTTAGAGGACTCAGAGGAGGCTGAAGAAAGCCAGCACAGAGGCAATGACAGGGCAGCCCTCTCCCAGTGTTACTTATTTCTAAAGAAGCCTCAGGGGCTTTGAACATTGGTCTCCCCTGAGGTTTTTGCAGGGACTAGATGAAAGAATCTAGTCAAGCAGAAAGCAGCAGGCTATGCTTAGAGAGGCAATGAGGCATGTTTAGATGCTGAATAGATGTGACTAGGCCTTCCACAGTCTATCGTCTAACCAGTGTCTGATACAATTACCTATGGTGGTGGTGATGAAGCCACCACCCACAATTAGGCCACAACTGAAATCCCTGGGGGCCTTCAGCCTTCATATTTTTCAGACGAGATGGCTGGGATTTGGGGCTGATACAAACAAGATAATTCCTGGGGCCAGGAAAAAGGAAGGAAATGAAGGAAACCTAAGGAACCACTCCTCCAGAGGTTGAGAAGACATCAGAGGCCAATGGGCAAAATCTATCTGGAGATGGCTAGAGGCCATCAACAACCTGCCACCCTTCCCCAAAGACAGAGTCAGCACAGGAAGAAGGCATACTGGGCTGCTGCAACACTGATGGCCACTGAACATGAAGCCTGCCAGAGAAGGCCAGCTGGGAAGCTTAGCTGCTTCTACTGTATCCTGAACTCAGTGTCAGTTGGGATGCGGGTGGAGGTCAGAAGTATACAAATCTGATTCTTTGACCCATACCAGCAGACAGCAGCTGAGCAGTGCCCCACAATGGGAACTCCCCCAAGCGTACACCAGAGGGGGTGCTGATCTCAAATAGTGCCCTGGGGTCCTCAGTACAGGCATTCCCTCCACCCTTAGTCAGATGCGACTGTGGGCTGGATCATGAACTGACACATGCAGTCACCAAAGGGCTAGCCACACTCAATTCTCTAGGGATCTTCATTTTGGCAGTGGGATCCAGCACCAAGCCCATGAGCTGTAGCAGAAGCCCTAATCCAGACCCTCTGCCTCAACACTTTATCTAGAAAGTAAACTAAGAAGTCATGGCCATGGCTTCCAGGGAAGATAAAGCTTCACAAACATGACAATAGGAGTGCTCTTACAGGAAGGGGAGGGAGCAGAAGGAAGAACATTAGGTGGGCCTGTGGAAGTTAAAAGCTTCACAAGGCCTGCACAATGGTGATGGTTCATGTCCGTCATTCTAGCACTTTGGGAGGCAGAGGCAGGAGGATTGCTGGAGGTCAGAAGTTTGAGACCAGCCTGAGCAAGAGTGAGACCCCCATCTCTACAAAAATTAGAAAAATTAGCCAGGCATGGTGGCGCACACCTGTAGTCCCATCTACTGCAGAGGCTGAAGCAGAACACTGCTTGAGCCCAGGAGTTTGAGGTTGCAGTGAGTTATGATGATGCCACTACACTCTAGCTGGGCAGCACAGCGAGACCCCATCTCAAAAATAAATAAATCATCAGGCTCCAAAAGATCCAAGATTATGGCACATGCTCCCAAATGATCACAACCATTGCCTTCAGAAGATGGCCCAAAGTCTTCACTCCATATAGCCAACCTCCTCTCCCAACTCATCCCTCCCTCCACCTTTCCAGCTTCATTTGTAGTTACAAAGTGCTCCTTAAAAAAAAAAAAAAAAATCTCACAATGCAAAAAACCAAAGAGTTTACGAGGAAAAAATGGAATTAGGGGCACAGTACTCAAAACCTTTGTCAGTGACTCACACAAAAGAAGCTAAAGAAAATGGCAGCACGGTTCTACACGTGTTAAACGGTTAAGAAATACAAGTAACTGTGGTACTTTACCCTGAAAAAGGCCCTAAAGCTTACTGGTGGAATTGGGGCCCAGAGTGCTAGGATTACAGGTGTAAGTGACCTTGCCCAGCCTTGTCTACTTTTCTAATCCATTCTTCTCATAGCACAGTGATTTTTCTAACACAACACTGTGTTACTTCCCAGCTTAAAATTTAGTGTTTCACACTTGGCCTTAAGATAAATTCTGAACTCCTGATCATGGGGGCACACCAAAGACCTCTTCTTATCTGGTTCCTGCTTATTTTTCCAGTCCCATCTCTTGCCATACTTCCTGCACGAATGACACAGGCATACTCAGAGATTATAAAGTGTGCAATAGCATTATGTCTAAAAAACAAGGTACATATTTTAATTAAAAATACTTTATTGCTAAAAAATGCTAATGATCATCTGAGCCTTCAATAAGGTGTAATCTTTTTGCTAGTGGAGGGTCCTGCCTTGATGTGGATGCCTGCTGACTGATGAGGGTGGTGGTTACTGACAGCTGGGTGGCTGTGGCAATTTCTTAAAATAAGACAATGAAGTTAGTCGTATCGATTGACGGCTTTCTTTTCATGAAAGATTTCTCTGTAGCACATGATTCTGTTTGATAGCATTTTACCCACAGAACTTCTTTCAAAACTAAAGTCGATCCCCTCAAATCCTGTCCCTGTTTTACGAACTAAGTTTATATACTATTCTAAATCCTTTGTTGTCATTTTAACAATGTTCACAGAATCTTCACTAGGAGTAGATTCCATCTCAAGAAATTACTTTGCTTATCCATAAGAAGCACCTCCTTATCTGTTTAGGTTTCATCATGAGATTGCAGCAATTCAGTCACATCTTCAGGCACCACCTCTAATTCTAGTTCTCTTGCTACATCTACAGTCACTTCCTTCTCTGAAGTCTTGAACCTCTCAAAGTCATACATGAGGCATGGAATCTACTTCCAAACTCCTGTTCATGATGATATTTTGACCTCTTCCCATGATTCATGAATGTCCTTAATGTCATCCAGAATGTGAATCATTCCCAGGTTTCCAATTTACATTGTCCAGATCCATCAGAAGAATCACTATATATGACAGCTATAACCTTACAAAACATCTCAAGATTTGAAAATAAAAATTACTCCTTAATCCACAGGTTGCAAAACAGATGCCTGTGTTAACAAGCATGAAAATATTAATCTTCTTGTACACCTCCATCAGAGTTCTTAGGTGACTAGGTGCATTGTCAATGAATAGTAATCTTCTGAAAGGAATCTTTGTTCCTGAATAGGTCTCAGCAGTGGGCTTTAAATATTCAGTAAACCACCATTTTAAAACTGGGAGATGAAATTTCACGTATCCAAAGACCTTGCTAAGAGGAGACTTGAAATGCAAACAATATTAACCATTTAATGAAGCTTAGGTAGAAAAGTGTACTTGAGTCTTTCATTTGCAATTAAAGTATAGTAGTTTATAATGCAAATTCATATAAAAAGTTGCAAAATGTTTTGTGCCTAGAAAGAATAATTTTTAAATTATCTTATATTTAATGTTTGAATTATAATAAACGTTGTTGACCAGATCAGGAAAAGCTGGTTTAAAAAAATAAAAAATATTCAGTCAGCCATGCTGTAAACAGACGTGCTGTCATCCAGGCTTTGTTGTTCCATTACAGACCACAGACAGAGTCTATGTAGCATAATTGTTAAAGACACTAGGATTTTCAGAATGGTAAATGAGCACTGGCTTCAACTTAAAGTCAGTTGCATTATTAGCCTCTAACACGGGAGTCAGCCTGTCCTTTGAAGCTTTGAAGGCGGGCATTGACTTCTCTCTAGCTATAAAAGTCCCAGATGGCATCTTCTTCCCATATAAGGCTGTTTCATCTACATTGAAAACTGGCTGTTTTCAGTGATGAACTGGCTCTTCATCAATGATCTTAGCTAGATCTTCTGCATAACTTGCTGCAGCTTCTACATCAGCACTTGCTGCTTCACCTTGCACTTCTGTTATGGAAACAGCTTCTTTCCTTAAACCTCAAGAACTAATCTCTGCTAGCTTCAAACTTTTCTTCTATAATTTCTTTACCTGAGCCGTCAAAGAATTAAAGAGAATTACAGCCTTGCTCTGAATTAGGCTTTGGTTTAAGGGAATGTCCTGGCTGGTTTGCTTGGTCAGCAATAAGGCTGTTTCTCTTTCTTATGTGTTCACTGGAGTAACACTTTTAATTTTCTTCAAGAACTTTTCTTTTGCATTGACAACTTGGCTGTTTGGCGCAAGAGGCTAGCTTTCAGTCTATCTCAACTTTGGACATGCCTTCCTAAGTGTAATCCTTTCTTGCTTCTGCTTTAAAGAAAGAGATGAACACTTAGAGGTTACAGTAGGGTTATTAAATGGCCAAATTTCAGTATTATTGTGTTTCAGGGAATAGAAAGGCCTGAGGAGAAGACAACTGGAAATGGCTGGTCAGCTGGAACAGTCAGAACACACATTTACAGACTAAGTTCACCATCTTATGTTGGCATAGTTAATGGCACCCTATAACAATTAAAATAGTAACATCAAAGATCACTAATCAGAAGACACAACAGATATTAAAAAAATGAAAAAGTTCGAAATATTGTGAATCTCCAAAATGTGACACAGAAACACCAAATGTGCACATCCTGTTGGAAAAATGGCACTGACAAACTTGCTCCATGCAGGGTCGCCACAAACCTTCAAGTTGTAAAAAACACACTGTCCGTGCAGTGCAATAAAACGACGTACGCCTGTGTTCTGATTGCCAGCATTATCTCTTATTCCCTCCACCCTCACTCAGTTCCAGGAAGGTCAGCACCACAATCCCCCCCCCCCCACAGTCTCTTTGTCGCCTAGACTACAGTGCAGTGGCGTCATCATAGTTCACTGCAATCTCAAACTCCTGGGCTTCAGCCTCCCACTCCCAGCCAATTTTTTCTATTTTTAGAAGAGACAGGGTCTCACTCTTGTTCAGGCTGGTCTCAAAGTTCTGAGCTCAAAGGATCCTCCTGCCTCAGCCTCCCAGAGTACTAGGATAACAGGCCTGGCCACCATAACTATTTTGTTTACTGTTGTATTCCAAGCATACAGTTTGGCATAGAGACCTCAAAAATATGCTGACTTAGAATATTAACACCGCATTGTTAAAGAGGACAAAAAAACTTACTCGTTCTCTGTACAAAGCACAGATATACACACATTATGTAAAAATACATAAATTTACATGTGGCATTAAAATTTCATGAAGTGGAATGACTAGGAAAACAATGCCTAAAAAGCTCCTCACAAGGCAGTAATTTAAAAAAAGGTTAATACACACTATATTAGAAGATTTCTGAATCAGAGTTGGAGGCTCAAGTTCAGGTAATACAAAAGCCAGTAATACATCTTTCCCACTCGATTGTTCCCATCTCACCTCAAATTCTAGGTAAAACTAAACCCAGTGTCTCCCTGTCCATTAAAAAGCAAATCGCCAGGAAAGACAAAAAAAGATTCCCTTCAACATCTCTGCCTTTCATTGCCATTTGTCCCAGAATTCTGGTCACTTAAGTTAGAGGCCTAATCATGCAAGTCAGGAACTAGACTCGGTCTGCCACCTACTAGCTGTCTGTGTGACCTTCAGTAGACCACCTCACCTTTCAGTTTCACCAATCAATTGGGCAGCCTAAGCTGAATGCAAGGCTACAGAGCTGAGTGAGACCCTAGGTCTGGCTCAAGAACTTGGTGCAGGAGCAGAACAGAGATTATGATTGTGACCATCCATGGACACTAACTAACAAGCATGAGACAAAAGCTCAAAACCCTACAAAAACAGCTTGCCCAAGCTCTATCCTTTTCCCTCCTCCCTCAATGAATCAAGAGGTGGAAAAGTGGTGTTTGATAGGTATTGTTAGTGCCTTGGGAATCTAATTTTTGAACACCTATCTAACAGGCACGCTAGGGAGGCAAGGGCCTGAGAGGTAGAGAGCTGGGCCGCAGGTCACTGTCACACATTTCACCAACGAGCTGCCGAGAAGCACTCCCGGAAGCTGAGGCCTTACTCCCTACTAAGTTCTAGGTCTCGAGCTCTGCGCTCCCAGGGTTAGGCCTGCATCCACCCTCAGTCCCATCCCAGACGAGAAAAGGTTCCGCCACGCGGCCCAGACACCCCGGCAAACTCGCAGCCTCCACGATTGTGGGGCGGCAGCGGGAGCACACAAAGGAGACATCGTCAGCAGAGAACAAAAACCTTGCCCAGGTTTTCCACCGAACGGCCTGCCCTGACTCTCCGGGTGACCTTGGGCGCGTCCCTGCCCCTCCCTCAGCCTCAGTTTCCCTTCCTAGGTTACGGACTAAGCCACACAGCCGCGGCCCGCGAGAGTGAGCCGAGAACCAGATGGAAACCTCCCAATTTCCGTTGCCCGCGCCAATCTGGGCTCGGTGCACCCGCGCGGACGGCGGTGTGGAGCGGGCAGAAGTGGCCCGAGTTCCCGAGGAGGCCCAGCTGGGCTACGGGGCCTCAGCTGGGTCGAGCCGCGCAAGGCGGCTCCCTAAGCGGCAGGCGCCAAGGCCTCTGCAGGCCGCGAAGCCGCCTGAACCCCGCATCTGCCCGGGCCCAGATTTGCCGCACCCTTTCCGAGAAGCCTGACCTTACTTACAGCTGGTGTGGTCCGCAGGCGCCGCAACCAACGCACTTGAAAGAGGAAGCACCTTTCCAAGCCGCGGAGGAAGATCCCTCAAGCAAAACGCCGCCGCCTCAACAGCAATCCACTTCCGCTCCAGGGGCCTCAGCTCTGCCCCCCGCGGGTCCCCATTGGCCGCCACCTCCCCTACTTCCGCGGGCTGCCAGTTAGGGAGGTATATTTTCAATCCTATTGGACAAGAAAACCATCTATTACCACTTTGAAACGCGCCTCTTTCCGGCCCCGCCCACGCTCGCTCTCGGGAGCTCCCACTTTCGCGCAAGAGGCGCTACCGGCGGGCTTGGCCCGCTAGGCCTCTCGGGAGTTGTGGTCTGAGGACCGACCGAACGCCTGGTCGGTGGCCCCTGGCCGTCCAGGCGCCGTGGGAGTCTGTCCGCTTGTGGTTTTCGGAGCCCAGCGGGCTTCGAGCCTCCCCATTTTTAGGTCACGACCCCGCATTCCAGCCGCTGTACCCCTACCCGGACGCAGTCGGTGAAAGGCGCGGAGCCGGACGTTAGCCCAGGCCAGCCATTCCGCGCCCCTCTTCGGGACTCAGTTTCCTTGCCTGTAAAAAAGGTCTTTGTGAGGAACGTGTCTGGAAACCAGGCCTGCCCCCCCCTCAGCACCCCCTCGTGCCCGGCCCTGGACCGAGCGTGTCGGACTCGTCCCTGCGAGGGCCTGGTCTTGGGACTCTTCTGGGGCTTGATGGTGGAGACTGAAGGGGAAGCACAGACTATCCCCTCAGCGGGAGCCCAAAGGACCCTAAACCAGGATGTCTGGGAGGTCTCCCTAAGGAAGAGACCTCGGAGCTGAGAAGGAAAGAGGAGAGAGTTCAGAGCCTGGGGAGGGGAAACGGGGAGGGGAAACGGGGAGACACCGGCTGCCCAGCGTGCTAGCCCCACAAAGATGGGAGTGGTAGGGGTTACATAGAAATTCAGATTATTCTGAGGGCAGTGGGTGTCAGGAAAGTAAGAAACCACCCAGGGAGAGGAGCTTTCAACCCCAGTCTGGTTCTCAGAGTTCTCGGGGGACCTCTTCAATGTAACTTCAATGGTCAAGGGAATGCAGGTCCTGGATCCTTCCTGAGTTTCGAATCGAAGCTGCTCCATCGGTTAAGCAGTCTCAACAGTTCCCCCACCTGTTACGTGGGGATAATAATAGTGCCTAAAAGAGGACGAATGTGCAGAGTTAAGAGGACTCAAGGCAGCACTGCACAGATGCATGCTAGTCCCTGGTTGGGGGTTGCAGACCAGAATTGGAGTAGAGAACCGGTTGGTGGGTTTCTTGCACTCCAGTTCCTGAGCTGGACTTGAGCATGGGTTGAGCAAGCAGGAAAAAAAAACCCAGCTAGTCGCTATTGTTTGAGAATACCCAGACCTCAGATGGCCATCCTCTCTATTCCTTAGGCACTTTCAGGCAGTGTGGTCACCTCTAATGCCTTGGAGTGGATTGTTTCCTGAGTTTACAAATAATCTGTTTGATATTTTATGTAATTGTAAGAAAATTTGCCATGGTAGAGTATCTGATAGATAAATCTCATTCCAATGTAAAATATGTATTTGATTTTGATAGTGATTTTAAGTTGAAAAGTTTGAGATTTTCCAAAGTTTGTGATCATAATTGGAATGAATAGAACTTACAAGTTTAAGAGAAATGTAGGCATTTAATACATCTGTGAAAATTATTTAAATACTTAATAAGGAAGACAAATGCTAAAAAAATAAAATTAGATTCTACATGTATAAATGCAGTTTAAAATGTTTAAGGGGATTACAGTTCATAAATGGGGCTGTATGAAACTATAGCTGAGAATGACCAGATTTATAAATAAAATAAGATTAGTAATTGGCATTTCACAGCCTAAGGAAATGTTAGGATTTTCTGTTTGTAACTTTTTTTTTTTTTTTTGAGACAGAGTCTCACTTTATTGCCCAGGCTAGAGTGAGTGCCGTGGCGTCAGCCTAGCTCACAGCAACCTCAAACTCCTGGGCTCAAGCAATCCTGCTGCCTCAGCCTCCCAAGTAGCTGGGACTACAGGCATGTGCCACCATGCCCGGCTAATTTTTTTTTTTCTATATATATTTTAGTTGGCCAATTAATTTGTTTCTATTTATAGTAGAGATGGGGTCTCGCTCTTGCTCAGGCTGGTTTCGAACTCCTGAGCTCAAACGATCCGCCCACCTCGGCCTCCCAGAGAGCTAGGATTACAGGCTTGAGCCACCGTGCCCGGCCTGTTTGTAACTTTAATACATTGAATATATGGTGTTGAAAAAGTCACCACAAATATCAGTTTCATGCTCAAAAGTTGCCTCCAAGTCTTCTGGGACCCTCACTTGACACTGAACTTGCTCTGTAACAAGTAGTGCTTCCCTCAGGCCCTGAATGTCCCCAAGTTGGAGAAAAGACTGCCATCTCAGTGCTCCTATAGTCCCACACATGGAAACCAGCTAAATGCAGATTCCTGGACCTCACACCAGTAGCTGAATCTCCGTGGCTGGTATTTTTTTTTTTTTTTTTTTTTTGAGACAGAGTCTCACTCTGTTCCCCAGGCTAGAGTACTGTGGTGTTAGCCTAGCTCACAGCAACCTCAAATTCCTGGGCTCAAGCAATCTTTCTGCCTCAGCCTCGCAAGTAGCTGGTGCTACAGGCATTCACCACTATGCCTGGCTAATTTTTCTATATATTTTTGTTGTCCAGCTAATTTCTTTCTATTTTTAGTAGAGATGGGGTCTTGCTCTTGCTCAGGCTGCTCTCAAACTCCTGACCTTGAGCTATCCACCTGCCTCAGCCTCCCAGAGTGCTAGGATTACAAGTGTGAGCCCAGCCCAGAGCAATTCTTTTAAGATGGAAGCCAGAGCATGTCTGTCTCGGATATTTGAATCTACTCCTTAACTGTCTCCAAAGAAAGAGCCCCTGCCCACGTGGGTTTCAGACACTGTCAACAAGAATCTTCTGACTACCCTCCACTCAGGTAGAATGTCAATTCCCCAGGAGGTCCAGCTAAGAAATATCCAGAAAGAGCATTCTCAGCACCCTATCGCCCTTTGGCTGGCCCTTTCTGGGGGTAGTATGATTCTCTCTCAAAGAGCCAATGCAGGGAGAGGGAGACAGGGTTCCCTAGAAAGAAGGCCCTTGGCTCCTGAGGGATTTCAGTTAGCTGTTGCTTTGGAACAAACCACACTAAAGCTCAATATTTTGAACAGCCATTAATGTTGCTCATGAATCTACAAGTCAGCCAGGAATGGAGAAGGTTATCCTGGCTATCCTCACATTTTGGGGTCTGCTGGTTGTAAGGTGGTCTAGGATGGCCTCTGTGACAACTGGCTATCTTGCACATGGTGTATCATCCCAGCTGGCCACCCTGGTTATGCTCACACAGGGCCTGGGCAGGGTTCCAAGAGAACAAATAGGAGCTCTAAGGTCACTTGGGACCCAGACTCACAACCAGCACATAGGGACTTCTGCTGCACCCTGTTGGTCAAAGAAAGTCACTAAGCCAGACCAGATTCAAGGGCCTCTTGAGTCAAAAGTCACAAGGGGTGGGGATACAGGGAGACATTTTGCCATCAATCTACTGCACAATGCCTACCCTCAGACCATAACTTTAAGGAATGGTCTTATGCCTGCTCCCACTCAGGTTTGTATGTAGGAGAGGCCCCAGGTGCTCTCAAGCTAATTTTGAGCAGCTGCTTAGTTCAGGAGGGACTGAGGAGGGGACCCTGTTGACTGCCAACAAGCATTGTTGCCAATAACACCATCAGTGTTGGCTACCACATCTCCCCTCTACTCCAGAACCCAGCCTAATAGGTGAAGAGTAATTCCCCCTCTTACCCCAGTAATTGCTTCAGGCAAATATGCAGACATTCACCCACTATAAGGAACTGGCTCAGCACAAATATGTTCAATTCAGGCCAGTGAGACTGGACAGATGCTCCATGTTCCTGAGGCTGGAACTGCTACCAGCCTGGAGACAGAGCTCTTGGATCAGGCACATCCTGAAGTCCACTCTACTTTTGGAGTGCCAGTTATGGGAATTAATAAATCTTTTGAAATCCCCAGAGCTCCTGATGGACTCTTTAGACCACTCGTCATCAACGTATTCCCTTTTTTTCTTTTGAGACAGAGTCTCACTCTGTTGCCTGGGCTAGAGTGCAGTGGCATCAGCCTAGCTCACAGCAACCTCACATTCCCAGGCTCAAGCAATCCTTCTGCCTCAGCCTCCCGAGTAGCTGGGACTACAGGCAAGCGCCACCATGCCCGGCTCATTTTTTCTATATATTTTTAGTTGGCCGATTAATTTCTTTCTATTTTTAGGAGAGACGGGGTCTCGCTCTTGCTCAGGCTGGTTTGGAACTCCTGGCCTCGAGCAATCCTCCCGCCTCGGCCTCCCAGAGTGCTAGGATTATAGGCGTGAGCCACCGCGCCCAGCCCAACGGATTCCCTTGATAGCAAATGAAATGGGTTTGAATTACACAACACAGGATGTAATGTTTTTCTTTAAAAGAAATTTAATCTGCCCCCAGCTCTAATTTGACAGAGAGATGGGAATCCCTCTCCTCATCAACCTGGATTGTAAGAAAGTCCTGGGGTTTTGATATAATGCAGAGTATTGGGGTAGGACTCTGGGCCTTTAATCTGTTCTTGTCATTGCTGAGAGATGCCTACTTTCCTGGTGTGAATGTACCCTGGGGCCCAGCCTCCCTATCTGAGGTGCCACCTCTTCTGCAGGCCCAAGGAGAATATGAGCGGGGGCAATCTCTCTCCTGGATATCTGTCCATCTTGCAGTTTCCAGCCCCTCCATTACTGCTCCCTATTCCATGGACTCTCCCGTTTTCTCTACTTCCTGGGAACTGCAGCATAATGTTCTTTCGTCTTGAGGCTGTGTTTCACAAGCAGTAACTCACTCCAGAAGCCTGTCCTCAAGGTGGAACTTTCTCTAGCCCAGTGCAAAACGAATCTATCCTGGTCTCTGCCCCGGGTGACCTCCTGCCCCCGGTGGCCCCAACCTTGTTGGGTCCGGGCTCCTTCAGTGATGCTGGAGAAAGGGGAGAGGGGAGTGTGCTCTAAAGTAAACCAGGCTTAGCTCTGGGTTCTGGCTCTCTAGGCAGGTCACTTCACCTGTTGGGGCGCCAGTGGCCTCTTCAGCAGAAGGGGGCGGGCTAGTCCTGCGTCCCTGGAGATCGTGAAAAAGATCCCCGAGGCGCGTGAAGAGCCAGTCCAGAGCTGGTGCTCAAGATTATTGGCTACGTCCCCGGCCAAATGCACAGGCACAATCGCATACCCAGTCTTGGCCGTTCCCTAGGTGAAGCCACTGGACTCCGGGCTGAGAGTGGGGATTGCAGGTTTCCGTGTGTGGGTGGGGTGGGGTGGGGTTCCGGGAGCTCCAGAGGGGGAGGAGTCGCCAGGAATACCTTGCGCCCGGCCCTAGGAAAGGGCTAGGATCTGGGCCAGGGTGCCAGATTTGGCACATCAAGATGCTCACGCCCGATTATATTTGAATTCCAGACAAGGAGCAGATACCTCTTTAGCATAAGTTTGTCCCACGCAATAACTGGGCATCATGCCTTTTATCTGGCAACCCTGCTCTGGGCAGGTGGGGACAGCGGAGAGGTGAGGCGTGCAGCAGGGGTGCAGGGCGGGGGGGCCTGGGGCCGAAGGCGCGCGGCCGAGGAAGAGGAGGCGCACCGGGCTGGCCGCGCGCTTTCTTCGGCCGGGCTCAGGCGGCCTCCAGGCGGCGCGCGGGCCGGCCGGCGGAGCCTCCCTGCTGCCGCTCCTGCAGCCTGCGCTCCCGGCTCTGCTCCAGCTCCAGCCAGCGCCGCGCCTCCAGCTGCGCCTGCGGGCGGGAGCGGCGTCTGAGCGGGTGGGGACACCGTGCCCAGCCCTTCTTCGCGCCTGGAGCCCCACCCCGGCTCCCGTCTTTGCACCCCCAGGCCTCCCTGCAGCCATCCCCAGCTGCCCCCTGGCCGTCCCCAGCCGCCGGCTCACCCGGGGCTTGGGGCGCGCGGGCCGCGGCGCTGACACGAGCAGCAGGGCCGCCTGCCTGCGGCGCTCGGCAGCCCTCTCCGCGATCCTTCGCCGCAGCTCCAGCACGCGCTCGTCCTGGGAGGGCGCGCCGGGGGCCGTCGCGAGTGCATTCTTTTTCTCCCACCTGGTGGGTGACAGGGCGGGGGCTTAGAAGCCGGCCAGCCAAGGCCAGTCCCAGGACCGGACACGGGCCCAGGAGACTCCGGACTGCCGGTCTGTGCAGCTGGAGAGGTTCACCGGAAAGATTTAGGTGCAGGGAGCGAGTTAGGAGGCGTGGCGGGGGGAGGGTCGCCCAGGCCCCGTAGTGCTCCCTGTAGCGTGGTGCTCCCTGTCAGGATCACTGTGCAGCATGTTGGGTGGGAGTCCTGCCAGCGCCTCTACCCTTTTGCTCTTTTTACTTAACATTTTTTAAAGAAAGTATTACATGTGTACTAACTATATTTATAATTGGGGTAAAAATGTGAAAGACCCCTTTTATCTCACACTCACTCCCCTTGCCTCTTGCCTAGAGGTAAACATTACTAATACTGTGATGTCTTTCCAAATATTTCCTACATAGGCCATTACTCCTTCTGATTATGTAATATTGTTCCTACTGGCTTGATGTAAATGCACTTCATAGCATTGAGTCCTTTGCATGTGCTGTTCCCTGTTGTTCCTTATCTCCATGTCTCTTGGCTGACTGTCCAGGTCACCCACCCACTAAAACTCTCCTGGTGAATTAGTGCCATTGAGTCTGGCTGCATGTATGAGGGGGCTCCAGGACCTTTGTTAGCTGGAGTTGGGTCCTTGGAGGCACCCTAAGACCAACTGGACTGCATCTGGGATCTGCTAGGCCAAGGTCAGCAGCTGGGAAGTGATGAGGTCTTCTGGGTGTGTGCTGCCTTGGGGACCTGCTTAGTGACCAGCCAGCCCTTCCTGAACAGCCCAGCAGCAGCCTCCCCTCTGAACTGCAGCAGTCACTCAGAGGACCAATGAATTAGTCCTTCCTTCTGTGAAGCCCATCATCCACTCCACCCCAGTCCTACTCAGACACTTGCTCTGGAGCCCTGAACCAGGCTCTGCTACCACAGGTCTGGGTGCCACATTCGCTGGGGCAGCTAGGCCCTTCCTGAGGGATCAGGGTAGGGCTCAAAGCCCAGTCTGATGGGGCTGAGGAGGGGAAGGGGACATGCCTACCCATCCCATGCCTGACCAGGCTACCACAGGACAGTCATATGGAGCTGGACAAAGTCACCACAGTGTCCCCAAAACAAACAAAAAGGTATGTGTGTGAGAGTGTGCATTATGTGTGACCCTAACTAGATCCTGGTTTAAGAAGAAAATAAAAGTTACAGCAAACAGTCTTTAAAAAATTTTTGCAGCCTTTGGACGCTCCAAGAAATGTGAATATGGACAGGATATTTGGATGATGGTGGTAATTTTTGTTAAATTTTCTAGTTGTGTCATGGTGCTTTATGTAACACAATTGTCATGGTGCTTTATGTAACATAATGAAGATGCATGCTGAAGAGTTTTAGAGTGAAGAGTCTGATGCTTTCAACTACTTCCAAATGGTTCTGCTGTTAGATAAATAGCTAGCTAGCTAGAGAAGGCACATAGGGCAAAAAGTCCTACCCATGACCTGTGTGCAAAATGACTGCTTCTAGGTCACAGCCATCTAAGCCATGGGTACATGATTTTTTTTACTATTTCTATATGCCCCCAAATTTATTTATTTATCATCTAATAAAATAATAGGGGTGGGGGAGTTATTGCAAGGGAACTGCTTAGGCAGGAGGGTGGTGGGTTGTGGCAAGGAGACCCACCAGGAGGGTACAAAGGCATGCTTCTTGCCCAGCTAGAGGTTTCCTCCCTGGGCCTCTGGTACTGGTACCAACCTCAAGGCCGCTGATCTCCCCATGGCTGCGCGGCACAATGAAATCTGCTCCACCGTGTTCTGCAACTCCTGGCTCTTGGTGCGCTTGCCCTGAATGATTTGATCCCGCTTTTCCTCCTCCTCACGCTGCTGGGTCTCTTTGAGGAGGGCCAGCCGCTCTCGCAGCTCAACGACAGACATCTCCCCTTCCAGGCCATATCCAGCAATCTGTGGGGTAGCAGAGGAAGCCCCACACTGGGAGCTGTGCCAGGCCCAGTTGGGGAGCACATGTGCCCCTCCCCTGCTCCATAGGCCTACCCCTTTGCCAGGAGGCTTCCTTGCCTCTGTGTTAGTGCTGCCTGTACGGCATGCCCCTCTTGTAGCTTCTCCAGCCTGGGCCTGCTCTGCAGTGCTATACCTGGAGTGTGCCCTGCAGGCCACTCCGCTGTGGCAGGTCCCAGATGGAGCTCACCACCATCTCCCCAGCCAGGACTGCTGGGGCCTGGGGCCGAAAACTCATCCAACTCCCCACACCCGACTCCTTGGGGTCAGGCCAGCCCCTGCAGCAGGCTCCTGAGTGCCTCCCAGGCCTGGCCCTCACTGTGCCTTCTCACATAGGCTTCTGGGAGGCCTCCACCTCCTGCTCTGTCCAGCCCTGGGCCCTTGAAACACCTGTGCTCTCCTTACTCAACCCTTCCCACCTCGGGCCTGGGAAGTCCCTGGGCCTCCCCAAACATGCAGCTCTCAAGTGGCCCCCTGGATCCTATCCTGCCACCCCCAGGGCCCAGGCCCCTCCCCCGGGGGTCGCAGAGGACCTGCTCAGTGTCTAGCTCACTTGTGGGACTATGAGCTCGTGGGGCCAGACGTAGGCCTGCAACATGGGGAGTGCTGAGTCCATGGCTGGTGATGAGTGGCCAGGTGGATTTTGGTGGGGCAAGACCTCCCTTTGGCCTTGGTGGGAATTCCAGACATGCCCTGCCATAGATCCTCACCTGGGTCAGGTCCACGAGCTTGCCTTTGCGTGTAGGCTGTGTCTCCAGTGCACGAAGCTGGGAGATGAGTTCACAGCGCTGCCTCTGCTCCTCCCTGGCAGCCTCTGCACTGCGCTGCAGCAGCTCCCGGCTCTCCTCCATCACCTCCTGGACTTGGGGGCCCAGTGCATGCTGAGGGGGCCAGTGAGTGGCCTAGCAGGTGCCGGGCAGGGACACACCTCCCCGGGAGTTGCTCAGTCAGGCCTTTGACCTCAGCACAACCACCTGGGAGAGCTTGCCCAACCCTGGCCCTCCCTCAAGGGGCACCCAGACCTCACTGACCACAACAGCTCCCTCAGGGCAGGCTGCCAGCCCACGCCTGACCAGGAAGAGCAGAGCTGGGCAGGGGTTCATGGTGCCTGGCTCCCTACAGTACCTATCTGACGTCTGCCCTTCACAAGCTTCGCCTGGGCCAACTTGACATTCTTCTGCAACTCCATTGCCTGCTCCACCTGCTCCTTCAAGTACCTGTCCTCTTGGAGGCGCCTCTTGGTACACTGCAACATCAGCTTGGCTGTCTGCTGGGACAGTGGACCCGACACAGTGAGAGCTCAGGTCTCTTATCCCCCAGCCCTGCCCCAGCCCAGGGAGCAGTATAAGGTCGGAGGGCGGACCTAGGCCCTAACTTTGTAACACCTGGAACCAGGAGCCAAGCCCATTAGTCCCCTGGAGGTTGGGCTTGCTGGTGGATTTCCAGCTCACATGCTTCCGCCTTCCTCCCAAAGTGCCCCTCAGGGGGACACAAATCTGTCATTTTAAGCCACCAGTTTGTGGCACTTTGTTATGGCAGCCTGGGAACCTCATGCATGTGGTAAGGTAAGATGTTCACAACAGAGGGGACTGGGTGGGGAGGATATGGGAACTCTACTATCTTTTCAGCTTTTGTTTTTTTTTTTTGAGACAGAGTCTCACTGTGTTGTCCGGGCTAGAGTGCCATGGCGTCAGCCTAGCTCACAGCAACCTCAAACTTCTGGGCTCAAGCAATCCTCCTGCCTCAGCCTCCCGAGTAGCTGGGACTACAAGCATGCGCCACCATGCCTGGCTAATTTTTTCTATGTATTGTTAATTGTCCGACTAATTTCTTTCTATTTTTAGTAGAGACGGGGTCTCGCTCTTGCTCAGGCTGGTCTTGAACTCCTGACCTTGAACGATCCTCCCGCCTCAGCCTCCCAGAGTGCTAGGATTACAGGCGTGAGCCACCATGCCTGGCTTCTTTTCAGCTTTTCTGTTAACTTTAAAACTGTCCTAAAATAAAACAGTTGATTTAAAAAATTACTTTTGAAACTTTGTAATAAGTAGCAGACATGCTTGTGTGGAAATATGAGGTGAAAAAAGGTGGGCTACCAGAATATACGAGGAGCCTCATCTCAAGTAACTAAATAACAAGCAAAGAAAGATGCCTGGGCCAGGAGGCACTATCCTGCACCACCGGCCCTGTGCCCCATGATGTTGGAGACAGGATCACAAAGGGCCCAGGCATGGAGGCAGCTGGGAGCTGGAAGTGAGGAGAAGAGACCAGGCAGCATCTCTCAGCTCCTTGCAAGTGCATGTGGAACCAGGCAGGCAACACAGGCCCATGCAGAAGGCACCAGGTTGGAGTGAGATACACAGGATTCTAAGTTCTGCCCCTGTCTACCTGACCAGTTCTGTCTCTGTGACCCCAGACAAGTCACGGGCCTCCCTTGGTTTCAGTTTCTTTGCTGGGGAAATGACGCCTGCCAGCCCACTCAGCTGCACTGGGCACAGGGCCCAGCACAGGCATCAGAGTTAGCAGAGAGAGGGAAGCAGGCCAGGGAAGGAGAAGGAAAAGGGGTACCCAGGCTGGGAGCAGGGGGTGGGCACAGGTGCTAGGGAAGCGATGAGCATGTGGTCATCTGGTCAGGCTGCAGTGAGGTTAGGGCCATCAAGGTGGTAAGTGGTGGAGCAACTGGCTGGTCAGAGTCCAGGGTCTGATGCCTGGCTCTCTCTATCCTGGCATAACTTTGGACCCGCCATGCCGCCTGAGTCACTAAGGGGCTAGAGGCAGCCTAATGCATCTGTGGGACCTGTGGTGGACGTCCACCCAGGTTCCCACCTCTCCTCATTCTGCTACTGCAGAGCACCACACACACGAGGGCTGCTCGCCATGCTTACGCCGGCCAGAGCTGTTAGTCATTCGCGTGGGGACACCTTCAAAACGGAAATGAACACGGAACACACTGAATAGCGTTTATGTGCCCAGAGCCAACTGGGAAAATGCTGCAAGTGCTGCCCAGCTAAATCTGACTGAATACTTGGTAAAATGTACTCAAAGAATGGTCACTTAGGACAGCCAGAAGTGACATGCTGTTACTCACCTAGGGATTTAGTGAGACCTACTCTCACATGGCTGGTCGCTGGTCTGAGCTATGGAGAATCCCCTCAGCCATTCTAGATTAATTTCATGGTGGTGATGGATTAACAACAAGTAATTACATGATCTTTATTTGTTTTAGTCAACATATCTAGTTATTTGTATGGTTCATCAAGTTATATTAAAAGGGGGATAAAATTATTTAAATGAAGAAAATATATTCAAGTTGTTTAAGACAATGTTAGAGTTAACTTAAATATTCAGTATTTTACTCATGATTCTAAACTATATCCTTTCCCAGCCCTGTTGCTAGAGTATCTTAATATTGGTCACTGTGGGAAAAAACAAAAGCGCCAGACACAGAAATCAATATTTGTTTTCAAGAGGCACAGAGGCTCTTTGGAGGATAACTGAGTCTGTGTCTTACACAGAGAAAACTCAACATCTCAAACATTTCTCCCCTCAAAAGAAAAGGTGCTCCCAAAAGCTCTAGAACAGTGCAGCGATGAGGTCAGAGGAGAAGAGGAAAGGCCAGGTTGTTGTAATAGAACCTCAAGCGGAAACAAAAGCTGTAGCTGATTAAAACACATCAAGGCTAGGCTGGGTGCGTGTGGTGCCTCACGCCTGTAATCCTAGCACTCTGGGAGGCTGAGGTGGGAGGAACCCCTGAGATCAGGAGTTTGAGACCATCCTGAGCAAGAGTGAGACGCTGTCTCTACAAAAAATGGAAAAATTAGCCTGGTGTGGTGCCATGAACCTGTAGTCCCAGCTACACAGGAGGCTGAGGCAGGAGGATCACGTGAGCCCAGGAGTTTGAGGTTGTTGTGAGCTAGGCTGATACCACTATACAAGGTGACAGAACAAGATCTTGTCTCCAAAAAAAAAAAAACCACATTAATGCTATAAAAGCCATCAATCAGTCCAATATGAACTGCACAAGAAAAATTTAAATTCTTTTTCTCTTCAAATATTTAGTGCTACCTAATTTGGCTAATTTAGTAAGAAAAAATGTTAGTCGCATAAATGTGTGTAGCTGGATGTTCTCAGGACCAGGAGAGAAGCCTGAAAATTCTTCCATAACCTGGTATGAAAGAAACCTTTCTCATTATTTAAATTCCAAATGCAATAAAAGAAAAGATTTCTAAGTTTGATGGCAAAACACATAAGCAAAGCCAAGATGACAAATAGGAAGAAAACATCTGTAACAATACATTATAAAGGATTATTTTCTCTAATATATAAAGGACATTAAAAAATCAAGGAAATGGTTGTGGAGGGGGATTGGAGAGATGTTGGTCAAAGGATATAAAATTTTAGTTAGAAAGGTGGGATAAGTTCATAACATCTACTGTACAACATGGTGACTACAGTTAATTACAATGTATTGTATGCTTCAATATTGCTAAGAGAGTATATTTTAAGTGTTCTCACCAGAAATAAATATGTGAGAAAATGCATATGGTAGTTAGCTTGATTTAGCCATTCCACAATGTATTCACTTCAAAACATCATGTTGTATACCATATATGTACCATAAATATAAACAATTGCCTTTGTCAATTTAAATAAATAAATAAATGAAATCAAGAAAATAAAGGTCAGAAGCTCAAATAGAAAATGGACAAAAGACATTCACAGTTCATAGGAAAAGATACGGAAATGGCTTAAATATATGAATATTTGCTCAAATTCACATATAATAAATGAAATGCAAATCAAAACTATACCAATATACTATTTCTCACCCATGATATTGGCAACAATTCACAAGTTCAGTCCGGTACGCCCTGCAGGTGAGGCGCAGGGATGGCCCCTCTCCCTCCGCCAGGGGAGTGAAGCTGGCATAAGCTCCGTGAAGAGGCTGTATTTGGCTGTGTTTCACAGAACCACATATTCCAAAAAACAACAACAGCAGTAGTAAAAACTCCCACCTGTCCAGTTACTCTTTGACTTTACAATCCCTCCTCTAGAAGTCTACCCTGAAAATCCACTTCCACAAAGATGGAAAACTTCTGTGACATTATTCTTTGCAGAAAAAGCAAGTTGTGACCTTTTATGAAAGGAAAAAGGGAAGTAAAAATGGGTGTGTAGGCAAATGTAATATTTGCTTAGAAAGAAAGACAGGAAAGGAAATCCAGAAATAAATGAAAACAAGGACCTACGAGTGCAGGTAGAAATGGTTTGTAAGGTACAGACTTACTAGAAGTGAGACTTCTCTGAGTCTACTTTTTCATATTGTTTGGAGTTTATATTTTTTAAAAAGTGAACTAACAAGGAAAGAAAAGGCAAACCCTAAGATTGAATACAAACAAGTGAGTCTGTTAAGCAGGCCCGACCACAGGCCCTTGGGGGATGCACTAGGGACAGGCAGAGCTACAGGTCTGGCTTGCTAGGACCAGCAGGCTGCCCCCTCTCCCAGGCCACTGGGACACCCACAGGGAGGAACA